>JAWWEO010020827.1:0-84401 GCA_035582975.1 Ormyrus labotus | reverse complement strand
AATATCTTCATTTTTCTTCCGATATCTGGCATTACTAGCGAAAATAGTAATTCTTGCTAGTTTTTTTCTCTCAGTGTGAGGATGGAAAATTGCAGCTGGCGCGCGAATTCGAATTGCTCGCTTTCGGAGAACTCGGGAGCCGCTAATTCGGTGGATAATCGTCTCTGAATGATTCGAGAAGCATCGATTCAGAAACAATGGAATGCTTTAAATTACTTTATAAATTGGAAAACAGCAATTTTTAAGTAGAAATATTCTTTTTTTTTTTTTAAACTTATAAACAACAGATTTAGTATCAGATCGGTTATTGCACCTTATCTGGTTAAGTAAAAAAACTTTTTAAGATTTCCATTATCAATAATCTTCCAAAAAAGTATTTACGCACACGTTTTATATATTCTTTTTCCTTTAAAAAGCGCATTGTTCGCATTAACGTGCTAATTAAACTCGGTATCTTAAATCTAACCTTCTTGTCGATTATGGGTGTCCCTCCATTCCGGAAAAACCCAAACGTTAAAAGCGCGAAAATATTTACAGCTCTAACGACTTGTCAATCGGTGCCGTTCCCTCGTGCGTCCACAATGAGCGGAGAACCGTAACGATTTACGATCCCGGAGCCGTAAAAAGTGAAAACATTCGGGTTCTCTTTGGCTCCGACGGCAACCAGAAAAGCCTGCGTATAAGCGGCGGCGCGTTACCGAAAAGCGCTCATCTGCCGTAAAGGCAAAATCGACTGCCACTTAATGGCTTTTGTCGGCCTCCGGGATACACACACACACACGCACACAGATAATACGTCGGGCCGAAAAAAAAGGAACTCGAGGCGTACCTGATGACACTTTCGAGCTCTGCTGTTTCTTCGACCTGACCACCGTACTGGCCTTTGGAGTAAAGACCCGAGTGCCGACGTGCATACTAATTTCACCGGAGCTCCGATAGCTTTCTGTTTAAGTGTAGCCTTTTAAAGGGAGGGACACTTCCAATCCGGCGCGCTGCTGCTGAATGGATTTTTCACCGTCCTTGACTGGCGGTGCTATCTTTTCTGGCGCCGCGTGCATTATACGAAAATAGATTTTTTTGTATTCGAGGTTCTTAATTCGATTGTTTAATGGGGCAACTAATATTAAGATCACGTTGCGGTGAAAATCAATAATTCATTCTAGCCTTCTTTTATTAAGTGTTATTGTTAAACTTTTTTTTTACATCACTATGATTCAAAAAATTTTTTTTCTTTAATTTGAACGTATATTTTGTAAAATTTGAAGGAATGATATATAACGGGTCAATTGTGCTACGAAGAACGATTCTTCGTCAAGTCCAGCAAGACGTGACTGTACAGCTTACACCGATCTTATCCCTATAAAATCTTTAAAGAATGAATTTTGAAACATGATGGGCTACAATACGAAGGTTACAAAAAATAAAATGAATTACCGTTACATTCGCTATTGGTACCGACTGACGGGCTCGTCAGGAGAATGCAGACAGAACTCTTCTTGACCCGTGAAACGCGAGAATGAAGAATCTAAATGTTCTACGAAGCACAATTGATAACTGAAAAGAATGATTACTTTTTACTGTCAAGAGTTTATAATTTTACCGATATAAGAAAACGTTTCAAATCCACATTCGTACCTTCTAAAATAAATCTTCATTCCATCAACTGTATCAACTGTACTCATAAGCCACAGATTTCGCACTCCAATTCCCGGGCGACCCGCAGCGCCGGCGAACAATGTGCGCGTGCGTCCAACGAGATTCGGGCATTGTTCTCCGTACGCATCCTCGAGGCGCGTTCCTTTCCTCCTATTTTTTTTTTTTTTTTTTCGTCGGGACGCGCCTCCGGAGAAGTAAAACACGTCTAATCGGGAAAGCGCGCGTCCCTTGCTTAATTGACGCCCGCGCCGAGCGGAGCGCTTCCCGCCCGTCTCGGAAGGCGAAGGCACGCGCGTGTGCAACGACGCCGCGGGCGGTTTTCTTCTCTCTTTTTTCCCTCCTTTCTATATCCGCCCGCCCGCCGACGTGTTTGCACGCGTGCTCGCGGTTTGGCGTATTAACGCTCCCGCGGAGGAGGGGGGAACGGAAAAAAAAAATGAAACGTTACAAGGACGGCTGGAACGATTGTCGTCGCCGGTGGGAATACCGTCGCGCGACGACGGGCTAAATTTCTGATATTAGCCGGCGAAGTGGCCGTGTCGCAAGGCCCAGGCTGGTTATGCGCGCGAGCGTAGATTGCTATCAAATGGTAGAAAAAGAGATACACTTGCCCCGGCGGAGTGTTTTGTTGCGCGAGACTTGCAGGACTGCTTAAGTTATTTCGCCGGCGTTTTGTAAGGCGGGTAATTGTTTTCTGCCGGCCGGCGCGCGCGGTTTTGCTTATTTTTCTTTTCCATTGCTTTTGATTTAGGAGCTTAGTTCGAAAATTTAGTCGTTATATTTTCTAAGTAATAAGCCTGCAGTCGCAATTCAAGTAGACGGGATATATATAAAATTCACCGTGTACACTTTAAACAATCATGATGTTGTTTCTGCAAGTTTTGCGTCACGCTCGAGGGGCAAGTAAAAATTTATAGAGTGTGTAAAAGTAGAATTTGAAATGCTAATTAGAAAATTTCAACGCCTCGTTAATTCAATGACAATAAAAGAACAAATATTCACAAATAGATGCAGTCTCGTTCGTTAACATAATATTTTTTTTATTGTTCTCTCGTGTGTATATAATAATTATTATATTCAATAATTCGAAAGAAAATATAAAGTTTTTTTTTTACAAATGTTTGAGAGTCGGAAAAATTAACTTTTTGTTATAAATTTAATTTCATAGATATAATAATTATATTTCTTATGCAAACCAATAATAACATTTTTATTACATTTTGATGTAAACAAATTTTAATTTATATAAACTTCATAGAATATTTAATTTAACTTGGCTATAATTCTCATTTTCAATTCACTAAATATAAATAAAAAATAATTATTTTTCCAAGCGCGCGCAGTTATCGCGTCCCTATTTCATTGAAACAAAAAAAAATATCAAGCGCAGCTGTACATTCTGCCTGAAAATCGGTGGACGGTGCGGTGCGCGCAAGCATCGTTTCCCATTCTCTTCCTTTTCGAGAATCCAGGCGAGCGCCCTGCAAAAAGTTCGAGTAGCAGAAATCACAATGCGCGGCCACAACATGATAGGTGGGAAGCAAATGAAGCGCGAGAAGGCGGGTTCGATTTCGCGTGCGCCACGTTTTTTTTTTATCAACCCGAAATGAGTTATCTGTTATACGTAAGCTTTGAGATTAGACTTCGTATTTCGCTGAAAGGCTCTTTTTTGTAGAGAAAGAAAATGTATTATTCTCTCCCCAACTCGCAATATTAAATGAGTCTCTGTTAATTTAAATGAATTTAAATAAAATGTATCTAATAATTATATTCTTTTTATGTTGCAGGTGAGTTACCGAAGCGACATTTGATCATTTTTAGTCCGTAAGTTAAAAATGTTTATAAGGCGTTACCAATGCAAAAAATATAATAATACTTCCGATTCAATAACGTTACTTACTTGATATTATAAATCATTATCGCAAAATCTAAGTCGGCATATTCGTAGTTTCTTTCTCGGCGAATTAATCCAACGCTAAACTCAATGCTCAACTGAATGTTCGTGTATCATTCGAATTAGAACCGTTTCCACCGATAAACCGATTTCATTGCTCGATCCATTCTTTCGCAATCCGAAAAATTAAATCAATCAACTTCCACTAATATTCTAATGTATATATATAAAATTGAAACAGAATCTCGTCTTACAGGTTCTTAGAGAACTTCATTCCTGCAGGAAAAGTGTAAAAGACACGCTCCGTATCTCAAGCTCCTCCCTCCCCCGGTTAATTATTCGTTAGCATAAAGCACTGCGTAAACCGAAACCACTTTACAGGCCACACCAAAACACTATCGGTATTCTTATAGTAAAGTATAAATCCTCTAAACGGCCTCCTCCTCCTCCTCCTCGTCGGCATCGACGACGACTTAATCGCCCGATAAGCGGCTGAAATCCGGAAGTCGTTTACCTCAAAGGCATTCCCGACTTATTCGGCCGGCCGACGAATATATATATATATATATATATATATAAGAATCGAGGAGCGTCTGCGGTCTCGCGCGCGGGAGAGGCTTATCGAGGCGTGAAGAACGCGTGAGAGACGTCCACTCGGCTCAGCCTCACGCGTATAGGTTGTACGAGCGGCCGGCTTTAGAGACGGCGTGTAAACGACGCTCGCGAAGAACCGGCGACGCTGCTTTTCCCGAGTCTTTTCGAACGTTTTCTGGCGAGTGGCGATCTGCGCTGGTGTCGAAGTGTTTACTTCGAGCTTTGGGAATCAGGGTTAATGAGGGCTGTATGATACCCTGAGAGAGGAAATGTAGTAAAAATTACCATATTGTATGTTAAAGCCACCACAGAATGAGAAAACCCACAAAATTACTATACTTTGTAAGAAATTTTACTGTACTGTTTGGTAAATTTTCGTATAAAGTGTGGTAATTTTCTTGGATTTGACAGTCTGCGGTGGCCTCACTAGGCAGTATGGTAATTTTTACTAAACTTTTTTTCTCAGTCTAGTAGCAAAAATTAGAAGTTGCCTTTTTTTTTTTTTTTTTTTGTGAAAAATAATCACTTTCTACATTAGATGCTTAAAAAAAAATTAAGAAAATCATAGTTTATTAGCACCTTTCTCATGAAATGAGACATAATATTACATCATCAAACGTCAAACTTTAATTGAAGATATGAATTTCTCTTAAGAGATGCATTCCAGAGGTAACCGCTCTAACGCAAAGACACAATTAACCTCGTAAAAAGTCACTTGCGGCAATTAACTTCGGAATTATGCTGTATACGGAGGAGTACCGCAACGGCGAGTTTTTCCTCGCGATCTCGGAGCGGTCAGAATGCATTATTCAACTCTGCTCCATAATGACATTACGAGGGAGGGCGCCTCTGTGTACACGTGTACTTTAAAAAGCAAACGCACATATATACATGTGTGTAGCCGGGAGCATGACGAGTTTTCTCTTCCGCGAGCCTCCGGATAGTTTGCTATTATTATCGAAAGCATTATTTTATATTGTACTCTTGGAGGAAATTCGTAACAGATTTTTTTTTTATTGCGCGACGGAATCGTTCGTAGGAAATGAAATGTACGTATAAAGTTTCTCGTGACTGACCTCTCTGGCGACCCCTTGTGATGTTTATAATAGAGCTCTTTCGTCTTTTAAGGAAGTAAAAAATTGACGTCTTAATGACAATCGAGATTGATTGCAACGGCGATATTTTGCGCGATGTCAGAGAGAAAGCCGGATATTTTTTACGGTTTCGATCGAGAAGAAAATTACGCCGAGACGTGATTTCACAGCGAAATAAATTGAACGAGATATTTGATTAGAGCTTTCTTTTATATAATAATTTTTATTGCTAATGTCCTTTTTATACATACATAATACTTTACTATTCAATGGATTGAACAATGTAAAATTATGATTTTAGAAAAAAAAACCTTAAAAATAACGTCTTCATTTTGACATTTTGACCAAAATTTTCTACTACATTAAGGTGAGGTCGGATACCGACTGAGCTAACGTCATTGAACGCGTCAGAATACGCTCGAATGCACGGGCTTGCATGAGGGTCACTGACGGTCACAGCGTCAGCGAACGAAGTACTCCGACGTCCCCTTAAATTTAAATACGATTTTAACCATTATCAAATCATTATCAAGTTTCTAACCCCCGTAATCAACGAGCACACAAACAATTCTAAAACATATCGACAATATAAAATCAATAATCAGCATTGTCCACTCGAGCCTCTCGCCCGCACCGTCACCCAACAATCGCTCGGCAACACTTTCGAAACCCACACGTGCAACGCTCGAAACGCCGCTCGTCGACGGCACGTTGTACGGCAAGGGCTCTCGTTACACACTCGCGTATACGTACCTATCTCCTCGGCTCGATCGCGATAATTATTGCGTCCATCCCCGAAGACTGCCACGTGCCAGGTATATAAGGAGAAAGCCGTAAATAAATGTTTTCCTCCGCGAGTCCCTCGCTCTCGCGTCGCACGCGATGTTATATCCCCGCGAGGAGCGCATCGGCAACTGTGTCGCGGGGTAACCCACTTCTTCGCCCCGCTCTCAAGCGCGCAATTCTCCCGGAGAAGCAGAGGTGTGTGTGTATGTGTGTTTGCGCGCAGCGGAGGTGAGTTACTTAATTACGTCGGGTTTCGCTCGTCGATCTCCTCCGCCGAGCGAACAATGACTTCGCCGTCGCTCGCCGCGGTTTACTTTAGGATCGAAGCTTGATTTATCGGGCCAATGAGCGCTTTTGTGGCCGACTGCACTGCTTACTGCGTACTCGGACAATTAATTTCGCTCGTTTAAGCGAGATGTAGATAAAGCGCATACGGCGCCGAAACGAGATCGAGCGATTTTTGTTTTTTTTTTCTTTTTTTTTTTCGTTGCAAAATTGGCGTTAGGAACTGCGCGGGTATACAGATAAGGCGGCGAGGTTGGAAACGAGGAAGTGGCTCGAAGGGGACACAGTGCATTTTCGAATCCCGTTTCAGGTTGATTCAATCGAAAACGGGCTGCGTGTTTTATAACTAAAAGTCGTGCGGCGACTGTTAGAAAACCTGTACTTAAAACTGTTCGAAATACAAACTTGACTGTATCTAAGCTCGATATCGCTCGCAGTTTCACCGAATCAAACTGTATTTGAAAGTTTTACGGTGTCGGTTATATAAAGCTTTGCGAAGAAAGTGACATTTTTTTTTTTTTTACCAATGATAAATTTTTTACGTTCTACAATTCCTGCATTAGACAATTAACGGCAACGTAATATTAAAATCCGCATCAGTATAATCGTTAAATCCTAGCAAAAGAAACGCGGTAAAAAAAATCCGTCAAAAAATTGAATGTATAACTTGAAAAACAATCCTAACGACTATAACTATGTTCCCGTACCGTCGCGCCTAAGGAACCGCGGCGCTCCGAATAAGCGTCCAGAAATAAGAAATCTGTCAATGGATTTCTCTCCGGGCGATTATGTTACGAAATTAGTTTCCATCGAGCGATCGGATCTCGTTATAAAGCGTCTTGGCCTTTATATGAGAAAATCCTTGCCAAGGGATTAGACAGGAAACTCATCACGGTGGGGAAAAGGAGATTGGAGGAGAATATTTTGAGCTGGATATGGAGCTGAAGTCAAATTACGATGATAAAGTTCACTTCCTTTGGGATGCATATTGAAAGGTCATAGGCTTGCTGTAATCTAACGGCTGAGAATACGTTTAAAACGTTTTTTAAACTAATTTATTCGAAAAGGATTGTATTTTGATTTTTTTCTTTTCATAAAATTTTAAAAATTATAACTTCTGAATTTTCACTATTATTTACTGTCGATTACTAAAACGGACGACGGCCGAGAATGAAAAAATGTTTTTTTTTTTTTTTTTTTTTTTTTGTGAAAAATTTTCAAAAGAAATTTCTCGAATTAATAATAATAAATCCCACAAAGTGAAAGCAAAGCCATTTTCTTTACCAAATAAAAGCGTACACCTAAATAATAAAAGGAAGATAAATCCTCGATAATTATCATAAGCTTAACCAGTTTAAAACGAAACCGCTTGCCCCATAGATCAACCGAGCTCTACCTAACGATACACCGGTACTACGTGCGGCTGCACCGGCTAATAAACGCCGACACTTCCGAGAGTTCAAAGAGAGAGTGAAGCCGCGCTGCAGCGGCAAGTGGGTCCTCCTCCTCCTCCTCCTCCTCCGGCGGCGGCGGCGCTTTTTTTTTCGTGAGAGCCGCTTCTTTTTTTTTTAAGCCGCTCTCCTCGGCAGGTGTGATAAATGTCGAGCGGGCGAATGCGCGTGAAAGTCGCGCGAGACAGGCCCGCCGCGGGCCAAAGCCAATATATATATACATCGACCGGATAAGAGGCGCTTCCTCGCGGCGTTATTTCCTTTTCCAGCGCCGCCGGCTGAAACTTTTCTTCTGTCCGAGGAATTAACGGTCGCCGCTCGTTTCCAATGGGTTCGTACGTATATACACGCCGACGGCTTACGCCGAGAAAGTGCACGCCGAGAGGTCCGCCTGTGTTTTCCTCGGAATCGGGGTGCTCTGGATTTTGATTGAGATTGCCGTGTAAGACTGGCTGTATATAGAGAGCGAGTGGCTGGGTTCTAAAAAAGCCTGGCAAAAACCGATATTTCAGTGAAATAAAAGGATCTTGGCACAGAGAATCTTAAGAAAGTCGTCGAAAGCCGTACTTTCACACGCAAAGTAGTATTTTTTTGTTTTTGTTTTTTACCATTGTTCGACTAAATCAAAACCGGAGTCCATTAAATATACCAATCACGCAATCGAAAGCGAGTCAAAGCAAAATCCTGGCCAAGTATTATCGACACTTTGCAATCGCCGAGTAATTGAATTTCATTCGCTCGCCGGGGGCCGCATTCGTTGCGGTCTCTCCCGCCGGTGCGCCCTGCACTTGTAACAGTAGCTCGCGCGAGTTCTCTTGTAAACATCGAGCTTTACGATCCTCCCCCGCAAGCGCGTCCGTTCTCCCAGTGCCCTCGACGAGCGATTAAACTTTTTATTTGGGGCAGCGGTGCTGCAAGACGCTATCCGTTTCCGAGGGGATTTCGAATCGGGGATTATTGTTGCAATGAATTGATTTTTTTTTGTATGCTGAAACTGTGATTTGTTCCAATAAAATTTTATTGCATCTATGAAGCACTTGATCGATAGTTTTACTAATTATTGTGCAAATAAACGTCATTTTTACATTGTGTCCTTGCTTAAAAATGTGTTGGAATGAGGTTGTCATCATCTTACCAATGAGCGAGACCTTTCGATACGAACCTTTTTTGACAAACTATTAGATTCACGCACAAGTGACGAGATTTGCGCGAAATATGCACGCTGAAACGCGCTCTCAAGTCGTAAAATTTTACAACCAAAGGTGCAAGCCACATTTCGATCTTCTTTTTGCAGCGGTAAAGATACGTGTCGACTTGAATCGCTGTTATAAAAATTTATACTTAAAAGTAGATTAGCGTACGGTTTCGTAAAATTAAATATCAATATAATTCCTTTTTCGATCTCTTACATGTATGCGGGTCCAAAAGTCCCACTTGGCGGCCGCAAAACACGATCGGAACAGTGTAATTATTGTATGAATATTCAACAAGAAAACGATACTCCGCTCTCGGCTAAAAATTCGCAGCAGCAAATTCAATAGGTCGCGTGCCGAAAGTAACCCAAGCGGATTTTAAATTCGAACGCGATTTTCCCCCGGATCCGCTCGCGATCGCGTAGCATCATCTATATCGGGGCTCGCGACGGTTCGTGCATTCTTCTTACGCACTGCACTCCCAGCTTTCTTCGCTCCAACTTTGACACGCAACCGTGGCGCTGCGGATTACCGCCGCCGCGCGCATTTCACGCGCTCTTTCGGCTTCCTGCGCGTGCGCCTCGCGGAGTTTGCACAAGCCGAATGGTAATCGGAGAAAACGGCTGTTTTTTTTCTTTTTTTTTTTTTTTTTTCGTTGTCGATTTTCACCGCGGAAAAGTTTAAAAGTCTAATGTAGGCGCATTCGCCGATAATGTTTATGCCCAATTTAATTTTATTACTAAATTTTATTGAAACTGGTTAAATTTTACGCTAATGATTATAAACATTATCATTTTTATTGTATTTTTTTTTATTAAAATTATAATATATATTTTTAAAATCTCCAATAACGTATAATTCAATAAAATTATTAATAGTCTTTAATTTTGATCAAGATTATAAAAGTTCTATAAATTTTATTGAAGGTTGGTCGTACGTTTACTAAATATTTACTTTCATATTTATAGAAGTGTTTGATTTTGTTCCCCTAAGTACAGTACGTTATTAACTTATATATGCTTCTACACAATGTCAGTTGTCAACAATCATTTGGTACACATTATATTGCAGCTTTGTAACCATACGAAATTTATGCTGTGAGAAAAAAAACCCAAAAGAAATGAGCCATTTACTTTTCTAAATGTTGGTCTCTTAATACACATGAAAGACAAAAAAAGCAACTTTATCGTGGGAATGAAAGCCTCCTGTTGTAAAAAAGTCAATCGGATTATTTTTATTGACAGCTCTAACTGATTTTTTTAAATCGGTTAGATATGCTTGATCATTAAAAGCGAATTATTTAACGCAGTAAATAGATCAGGTATACGCTTATAAATTAAAATAAAATTTTAATAAAATAATTTTAAAACTTGTACATTGCAAACCGAGCGTATCAGCTTTGCATAAGATTATGTAGCGAATTAAATTGAAAATTGGATTATTTTCGGTTACAAATTTATTATATATATTATATTTTTTTATTTTACAAAAATGTTTTAGTATAATTAACGAATGCATTCCTTTTTTATTACAGGTAAGAGAGAACCGAATATAAGATTACTCGAAGAATAATTAAGGTTAGACTGACGTATAGAAACATTAACTTTTAATATCTACATCAAAACATTATTCAAGAAACTAATTATTTAGAACAAAAATCAGTCGAGCACTTAGAAAAAAAAACGAGGGAAAAATGACTATTTTCTGTGGTAATCGAGGCACAGACTCAAATTATGACAAATTTTACAATAATAACAGAAAAAAATAATATTTTCAATAGAAAAATGATTTTTTCTATTATTGCAAAATTTCTCTCGTTTTTTTTTCTCAGCGAGTCGATCGAGCAATAATCATTTTCGCGAAAACGAAATTTTGTTTTGAACACCGTGAATTTCGCCAGTAAGATTACATATCACGGACGCAACGCTTAGAATAATTCCACCAAAACGACGTGCGCTCCCGCGTTTCGCGTCGAACGCGTTTTCCTGTCGTTACATACACTTATTCATTTAAAGTGCCACCGCCTCTGCACGCGATCTCCCCCCATTGCACTGGATACAGTTAACGCCGCGCGCCATCGACTCGAAAGAAGCGACGGAAGAGAGGAAAAAGAAGGCCTTCGCGATATCATTATAAAAGCTCTTGTCGACCCTCCTTTAGGCCGGCGACAACCTGCTAATTAAGAATCCCTCTCGGATGCGATATGTCGCGGCGCGGCTCGCGGAGTATGCTTTGACTTTGACAGGCGGCGATGCTCGGTATGCCGTACTTGCGCCGGTTGTCTCTATTAGGATCACTGTAAAACGTTGTACCGTTAATAGAGGTTTATCTGATCCTTTTTTTTTCGGGTCTTATTGGAACCTACAGATTTATGTTCTGAAATGAAAACTGTAATATAGGAATATTATTATACCGCTTTAAATTGACTATTTATTTTTTCAATAATATACTTCGATCGATGATTTTTATCGTCAACGTGATTCAAATTACAATAATCAAACGTCTTGTGCACTTAAACAAGTTCCACCAGAAGGACGTTCGATCAACGCTACGGACGAGACGTCCATCGATCAAAACATCCCCGTGAAAATCTCTCTCTCTCTCTCTCTTCCAGGCGTCTCGAACAAGACGCGCCGCGCGTCGACGTCGCGTTCTCGCGCGAAGCAGATGTACGAGCTTACCGCTAGACAACAGACGCCGGTTGAAAAAGCCGGAGTAGGAAGCGGCGACTAGACAGCGGCGGAAAAACTGTTCGGATCGAGATACATCGGCGGACAACCTGTGTTGCCGACACCTGTGGACGGGGAGGGGAAAAAACGCGACCGACGAGAGAACCGCGTTAATAAAGACACGCACGATGTATATCCGCGTTGAATTAGATGTACATCCGCGCGCGTTTGATTCCGGGAATTTTCGTCCTGTTGAAGAACTTGGAATATTTCACAAATCGAATTCCGCGCGAGAATGTTCGAGCGCAATTTGCGCTGGAACGTATGAGACTGTTGTATTATGGGAAAAATTTCTGAATATCGTGAAATCGTGAAGCGCAGCATTGTAAGGCAATGGAATTTTCACTGATATTTTTTAGTTAGTAGTTGGTATTTTTTACTTTCAAGGAGAGTCTATGACATTTGGGTAATGGATTTTCCTGCAACTTTGGGGCATGTTTTTTAATATTAAAAAATGTTATTTTAACGGTTATTCTTTATTTAATTGTAACTTTTGAAAAAATAAAGATTTTCTGATGAATTTAGTTTTTAAACGATAGGATTTTATCTCACCTTTCGAATGCCAATAGTTAAAATACTATACCGTTAATAGTTGATAAATTATAACTGATTAAACAAAAATCGATTTTTCATAGATTTTCGCTGAGAGAGCACGACTTTTGAAAAATCAAGCGTTAGGATGAACGGACGCATATTTTAAATTCCTTCATATTTTAAAATTAGAAATAGTTAAGGGAAATTCATTATCCAGTAGTTTTTTTTTATTAATAGCTCGACCTCATTGATTGATTCCGAATAAAATAGGTGAAAGAAAATCTGTAAAATCCTAACAAGTTATTTAAGTTAAAAATCGCATAGGCATAATGTTCAATCATCTAAACTGTTGGAAAACTTCCACACATATATTACGACGTAGTATATTTACATTTAATACTGCGAAAGTAAACAAAACTACATCTACATTTATGGAAATTTTCTAATGTAGTGTAATATAAAACAATTCTAGAAGCCAACTTGAACACAAAGCGAAATTAAATGCTCGTTCAAAAGCGGGACTAAATGAACAATGCATTTCGTAAGTCGTGCAATTAGTACCTCCGAGTCTCGACTCGAGCCACGAATAGCGCAAATTCTCCGGTGTGTTTGTCTGTGTGTTTTTTTCTCCCCATTGAACTCGCTATTCCAACAAAAGCGTGCCCGGAGAAACCAGCGATTGAAGCCTAATTACATTTACTGGAACAAACGCGCATAACTGGCGCTGAATTCCTGCGTACGGAAGCGCTCGGGAGAAAGAGAGGGGTAAAAAAAAATGGAGAGGAGAGAGAGAGAGAGAGAGAGAAGCGCGAGTAAAAGTAGAACGCGCTTCCTCGTCGTCGTCTCTCCTCGGGCGAGATGAAAATCTTCCTCTCGCGCCCCGCATCCTCTTCTTTGCAAACTCGCGCACTTTCTCTCCCTCCGGTCTCTCTCCTCGCTGCTTCGGCGCGTTATATACTCGTCCTCGGCGATAATTGCGCGCGCCTCCGATTTTTCTCCTTTTCCTCCCGGCGTTTCTACCGTCGCGCCGTGTTTTATCGGTTTATTAATTCCGAGGGACCTGAACCCGAGCGAGAGCGTTCGTGAGTCGTTTGCGTTTATAGGTTGGGCAATAAAAAGTAGAAAGTGCAGCTCGCTGTTTTTTTTTTTTTCGATGCGCCGCCGCGCGACAAGTGGCAGGCACATTATATTATCGGATCGCGGAGAAAAATGAGAGAAAAGCGACGAGGTAAAGAAATGTCGTTTGCAACGCGCTGGAAAATATTGATGCTTTTAGAAAACACGATGAATAATTTATGTTTATACGCTTCAGACCTACTTGTGAAAATATTAATTGGAAGAAATGCAGTATCACCTCCGGAATATTGTTCGTGTACTTAAAAAATTTTAAATAACTGACGATTGAAAACAAATTAAGCATCACTCAATTAAGTGCAGATCAAACGAAATTTCTTTAATAACAAAAGAACTATGTATTCTACATTGAGAAAAAAAACGAGGGAAGAATTACTACACGGAGAAAAATTATCTAGTAAAAATTACAATAGTACATTTTATTTAATCAGAGAGTGTAAAAATCTAAAAAATTACCATAAGTTTCTAATAGTAAATTTTAGGTCATCAATGATAAATTTTCATATTTAAACTTGTAAAATTTACTAGGAACATGGTAATTTTTTTGGATTTTTACATTCTGTGATCAAATTAAAATGTACTATTATAATTTTTACTAGAAAATTTTTCTCCGTGCATTTTTTGTGGTAACCGAGAGAAACACTCAAATTATACCAAATTTTACAATAATAATAAAAAAAAAATTACTATGTATAACATAGTAATTTTTAAAACATTCATAATAATTTTTCCATTCAAAATATTAATTTTTTCAATTATTATTTTAAAATTGTCCGTAATTTGATTCTGTCCCTTTCGATTACCACAAAAAAGTAGTAATTTTTCCTTTGATCTTTTTTTCTCAGCGCGTACTCGTCACTTCAACCGGAAGACACATATCGCAACGACGACTAATAATCGTCAAATCAGCGGGCAAGCTCGCGTCGCTCAGCGAGGCGAGGCCTTACAGCTGGGCGATTCGACGATACATATAATTGCCGCGCGCGTTAACAGCTAATTTCTCCCGGTAGTCGCGGGGAGGCGTCCTTTTTTTGCCGACTCCTCGCTGCCGGCCAGACAGGAAGCAGGGACCTCGATCACGTACTCGGCTCATCGCAGTCGAGCTGTCCTTAACGGGATGACAAAAGCGCGCGGGATATCCACTTGCAAAACAGAGACGCCGTTTGGCTTTCGAAAGAAATCGTGCGCGGCACGATATTCGTTTGATTAGCGTTATAACCAGCTGGCGAGCTGGTGGACGTCGAACGGAAAATTCGATATTTCTTAAGATTATTATTGTCGCGTTAAATCCGAGCTTTTTCTTCCTCGATTTACTCGAGATCCGTCGACACACGACAGAGAAGGTTTGCTGCCGCACCTCGGCTGGGGTATGTAAAGAAGGCCGAGAAGGGATTGCCATACGGTATTCGGAAAACTCGTCAGTACTCCAGATCCGATATAATCATTCCTTCATTGGCAGAATTTTTACGCGCGTAATTGTACGGACGAAAATTTTCCAATTAGCGGACGAACGTAATGTGCCTTTCGAACCCGAGAATGTACTCGAAAGTAGTAATTATGACGAACTGCAACAGCGCGACTTTTCCTACGATGACATCCTCTTTTTCTGGGACAGATCTCTCGAGGAGAAGATTAACGGCGCGATTAAACGGTCACATGCGGACTTTGACAAACTTAATGAATTGTAGAAAGTATGAAAACGTACGCGTATACGTCACGCTTAAAGTGCAGTCTTTTTTTTTTTTTTTTTTGATCGATCAAATGATTTCTCCTTAATTATTATTCATCAATTTTCTAAAGCACCTCTTATTTTGACGAAGGCTCGAAAGGTGATGTTAAACGACTGAAAAATGAATAACTTCAAACACCTTGATGTAAACAAAGCGCAGTTCTTAAACCTAAAACTGGACTCTAACCTGTAATGCAAAAACTTTCGGCGATCGCTGCAAAATCTCGAAGCAACGCGCGATATTTCACAAGTCCCCCACTTGCGCAACAAGCAAAAAATCGAATATCGCACGGTTTGATTAGAAAGTTTATAAACTCGATCGATCGCGGTGGGTATCGCCGCGACCCGATAGTCAGTCCGATCGATAGCATCGGCCCCGATGGATATCCCGGAGCAACTCCCTTTCTTTCTCTTTCTTCTCCGCCTGGACAATCGTATCTCTCTCTCTCTCTCCCGATTATCTTCTGACTGGGATTGAAGCCACCTCGCGGTTGCAGGCGAAGCTTCCTCCCACGATGATGCATGACACTCGTTTCACGGTCGTACGAGCGAAACCCTCGCAAATCGCTGCGATTAGTTATTTAGCGCGCGCGTGGATATCTCAACTTCTCTCTCTCTCTCTCTTGTTAACTCGAAGCTGCGAGCGGCGGATGCGCCGCGACTAACGGATCGTCCGTTCAACGCGCAGAACGAGCGCGATTTGAATAATGGAAAATTAGAGCCGCACACTTGTCGCATTGTTTGTGCTCGCGTAATAATTAAAGGAGGAAGTGCGCGATGATTACGTAAAATTGGCGCGAAGCGTCGTGTTCGATTGAGCATTTCTACATGCGCGCTTTGCGGTTTAAATTGGTCGCTGGATTAATGACGTAAGTGCAACGCGGACGGCGGGTAATATTAATAATTATCGTTGTACGGTAGCTAAGTGTGCGGGTTATTTGCACGTAATGTGCTATTTACAATTACGGTACCATCAATCAGGACCTGATCAACACTGCCGGAGCAATCAATGTTACTTGGAATTATTTAATAAACTTTGATCTAAATAATTAATTACAATGCACGGGGAGAAACGTTTCACGAAAAATTACTATCGTATGCTTTTCAGCAACTCGAGGACAGACTTTGAGCCGGGGTGAAAATTACTATACTTTATATACTGATTTTTTTTATATTTTTAGCAATTTTTATTAAAAGTTTAGCAAAAATTACTAAACGTATAGTAAATTTTAATATAAAGTAGCGTAATTTTTTACCCTAATTCAAAGTCTGTCCTCGAGTTACCGATGAGTATAATAATTTTTCTTAAACATTTTTCTCCGCGTAGGTAATTAAACACCCTCAAACTTCCTTAATTAACAAACTTCACGTCAAGCCGACACTGTAAGCTAGTTACAAAATTCATTCTTTCGACAAACTCCAGCTTCCGATACAGCGGTGTGCACCCACTCGCTTCGAGCTAACTCGCGCCGAGAGTCGAGGAACTTCCCTTTTCCCTCCGATGATATCCCGACTCGCGCATCCGCGAGAGACAAAGCGATCCCGCGGAGCGTATATACTTGCCCCGGCCTGCTCCTCGATTAGTTAAGCTAATTATCCGCGGAGCAATTACGAGCGCGGCGATCGTGCACGAGAGCCCGACGTGGCCGCCGGGGGGGCCCTCCCTCCTCGTCGGCGAGTTGCCGTTATCGCTAAACGCACCGATCGATCCGTACGTAAGTCCGCGGCGCTCCGCGAGCGTATCATTACGGCTCGCCAGATGGAATAACGAGTAGCGAGCTCGATTATTAACCGATCGCAGCTTGGGTAGGTTTAGATCTGCGTCGAGGGGATGATAATATCCGAGTTTCGCGCGGGCGTTACCGTTTCGAATGCTTTATTGCGGCTCGATCGGCCGATGTGCGATCTGAAATAAAAATTTACATTCTTAAATTAATAATACACGGAGAAAAATTTTCTAGAAAAAATTACAATAGTACATTTTAGTTTGATCGCAGACTGTAAAAATCCTAAAAAATTACCATAGTTTCTAGTAAATTTTACGAGGTCAATGATAAATTTTCATATTTAGACTTGTAAAATTTACTATGGACATGGTAATTTTTTAGGATTTTTACAGTCTGCGATCAAATTAAAATGTACTATTGTAATTTTTACTAGAAAATTTTTCTCCGTGTACAATACGATGTATTGCACCTTTCGCCCTCTTGAGCACTTAACGCTTCAAACTTCGCGTACAGCGAGTTTTTTTTTGTAACTGACCTAAAAGCCCAAATGGGCTGCATCCCCGAAACTAGATTAGCCTCGCTTTTCACCAAGGCTCCCTTCGGCAAACGCCCGTACGCCCAGCTGCGTTATATCGATACTCGTTCGGTAACAAACTTCTCGGGGGCGACTCGCGATGAAAATCGCGTCGTTGCGAAGGCAGGCCACGCACCTAATATGTGGGTCGCAGTCCCGGCGCGCGTATATACGTGCCATTGTTCCCGCTGCACTCGCGACGTCGCCTCTCGGTGCATTAGGAGAGTAAGTGCATTAGCCGCGCGCGCCGGCGATGTTAGACGACGGCCCCCGCGCTCTCGTCCCCCCACTTACGTGCGTCCGCGAGCTTTTGCGCAACGGTCGACGACGCATTTTTGTTTGTTTTTTTTTTAAAACGCGAGCGCGGGAGACCCTTTTCGAAGGCCCGGTAATGGGGACGCGATGCTTGCTCGTTACAGTCGGTTATAATGGGTCGTAATATGGGAGGAATTTGCGCTGGCGAGACGGTGCTTTTACGAGAGATGCTTGCAGTTTTAATTATGTGAGGAGTAAGGTTTTCAAGTCAAATAAAGAAGTTAGTTTTAGAAGCTGGATTGCTGATTAGTTTATTCCGATTGGACTAGTTTTCGAAAGGCATCGACGGAACGTTTTAATTTCTTATATTCTGCGAGGAGAAAACGATTGGATTACGAGATAGCTGTGGATTGAAATGGAAGGGTTCAAGTCTACGCGTGACTGTTCTCTCAAAGGCAAAGGAGTAATGGGGCGGTAAAGTGGATCGTTGTCATTTCTGCGGTCGTAGACTCGTGGATAATAAGGATAATGGCTGTGAAAACGATAATTTTGAAACACTTTTCGGCTAAGCCATTACATCTTGAATTTTACCAAAATTGCCATATTTCATAAGCAATAATTGTCGCCGAAATAAGCTTAAAAATTTATAAATCGTACATATATTTGTATGTAGAAATAGTTTACTCCAATTAAAAATGTTCCTATTAGAGTAATGTGTTAACCAAAGAAAAATGTTCTTATATGACGATTATAGTGTTTTCCTTCTTAGATTCCTTCCTCTTCGATCTCAGATTTGTTCAAGTAAAAGTGTGAAATCAGTTCTTACATTCTTTAAATTAATAATTATAATATTTTTCAGATGCATTTTGGGTATATTATCTTATGCTCGGGAAATACAACATCAACTTGCGAATTAATTAATAACGTATATATTATGTGAAATAGAGTGTTAAATACGTTTGAAGTTTAAAACTAACATATATATGTCAACGCACCTAGAAAAGGTTCATTTTATAAACATATTTCACTTGACGATTCATTCTATAAATGTATTTTACTAAAAATTACTGCGAAGGTAATCGTAATTCACTACACAAGACAGTATACGAAAGTATGTTGAGTAAATTTTATTTTGTGAGCAGTAAGAACTAGAAATTTTTAACTAAACGGGTCTACACAAATCCCTCTATACAATGTCTTTGAAAGATCGGTGCTATTTTTTCCGCAAATAATTATAGAAATTCTGAAACAATGGCTTTACAGAATCTTGATTATAGTTAAGACGGTTAAAATTTGAGGTTCTTTTCACCATTTTCCAAGACAATGCGCGCCCCAGAAAAACTACTTCTTCGGAATTTTCATCAAGATCAGTTGTTCTTATCAACCCAGTCGTGGGAGAGTACGAAGAAAGTCATTAAGTGCCGCTGGTCGCTCGAGAAATCAAGAGGCAAATCGAGTAACGGTTCGCGACTTAGAACTACATGTGCAAACGGTTGACCTTTAATAGTACGGTTCGTTAATTTTTTTTTTTTTTTTCATAGAACTTGCTGACCTCAATAGCTGTTCTGTTTGATTAAAAGATATTTTTCTATCAAAGTTAAGAAAGCTGTTTTAAAAACTTCATGATGCGTTTTGCTTTCATTATTATTTTAAAACAAAAAAATTTCAAAATTATATTTATTCAGTAGATTCAAGATTCTAAAGGCAACTGTTATTTAATGTACATTTCAAATTTACAATGTACGAAGCTAAACAGTAATAATTTTAATAAAGATTGTTGTACAATTCAAATCCAAAAAAAATTAATGATCACTACTCGAGAAACAAAAAAAAAAAAAAAAAAATGTTTAAACTTCTTCCATTCTACCCTCATTGTCATTTAACTACGTTAATTTCAAATTTGTAATACGAAACTCGACTTGGTCGCATCTCCTTCGCTGACACGTCGCAGTTACAGCGACTATTATCCAGCGGACATTATCATAACAGCTAGGCGTATAATAGCGAGCGAAAAAAAAACGGAATTGCGAGTAGTGCGAGCGCTCTCTTTAGCTCAGGTGATTAAACCTTAAATTAATGATTACGACGTCTCTCGCGCGATGACTGGAAGCTCGCTCTCGGGAGACTCGCGGCTCGAGAAGTTCTCACGCGCCGATTAGCCACGCGGTAGTCGATTTCGCAATGCCAGCGAGGATAAAAGGCCGCTTTTTTTTTCTGCTCCGGAGCGATCGTGCGAAATATGAATTAACTGTCCTTTGACGTATTGTGAATCGGACTCGTTATTTCAATTGTGTCATTCGATTTGCGTTGAAAATATTATTTAAAAAAGGAAATTTTAAAAATTGAAAAGTACTAAGTGATCAAAGGAAAAGTTTTTTACGGCGCATAAAACGTATTTTGCAAAATTATTTTGCTCGCTCCTTTGCCGGAATGGCTCAGATAGCCAGAGTCCGTCAAGGGATGTTATTTTCACTTCAACGTTATTTCAACACGTCGAATCGAGAATCATAAATAATAATAACTCTTTATATTTCTATTTAAATTTGACATCGAAGTACATTCTTAAATCTATTCATTTATTCACATATAAGACCAAAGCGGGAGAACTATAAGCGTCTTAGACTTCTGCTAAATCTTGATCGTGTTCTGAATTTGCATCGACATTCTGCTCGACTCATGATCGACTTGCTGAAAGAATACCGGAGTTACGTGCTTTTACCTCAACTCGAAGGATCAGGAAACTCGAACCAACTTGCCGATCAAACTTATCTTAATCGTCTAATAGTTCTGCTTCTCTGTCTTCACACAACTACTAAATTACTTGATTTATATAATACACGTTCAACAATTCTTAAGAAAATTCATGCATTAAGTATACAAAACAAACTTTTTAAGACTTGATCATCGAATTAATAAACATTAATTTTTCTGATTTTACAATTCAGAAGCACAGAAGAAAAAAAGAATTTTAAATGAAGCCGACTTTTGTTCTCGTAGTTTTAAACTCCTTTTGCGAACTAAGAAATAAGCTTCCGACAAGGTCATCTCCGGTGCGTCATCCCTTTGTCTCGTCCTCATCTCATAATTTCTCCCGGAGTCCTTTCTTCTGCCACGTTCGTTTTTATAACTCAAATCCCTCTTGTTACTGTTTCTCAACGGCACTCTTCACCGCATCTCTGGCGAATCTATGCCGACTTTTACGACGAGCGCCATAAAGTAAATTTTCACCGCCTCGAATTCGTGTGGTGTCCGTCCCTTTGAACGTTTACTGCGCGATTACTCTTATTATGCGAGCTGCGTTACACGCAAAAGAGAAGAATCAACGCCTTTGTTTAGCTCCGACCTTTTTCGTGGTTATGAAGCCGGATAAATAACCGCCTGCCATGCCTTCGCACTGCGAGAAAATAAGTATCTGTTAGTTTTATGACGTCAATGATGCAATTTTTAAAAGATATTATGACAATCGTTGATGCACAGTTGTATTTTGGAACGTGTAGAAAAAATAGGCCTCGTTATGGTTTGAAGATGTAAAAAAAATGGGTGAACTCTATCATTGTTGCAGGTAAATTTTATCGCCGTGAAAAGCGTGTTAGTATGACTTGCGTGGGAATATTGAAAATGCAAAATTATGAAAAGAATACGATTAAAGTACTGCTCCCAGTATAAAGTAAAAATAAGCATGATTTGCGAACGTTCCACTTCCCTACAATAAACCTACTTCCCGATGCGATAGTCTCCTGAAATTATTTTTCGAATTCCTTTTCTCAAATCTTTCCCATAATTCCTAATTTACCCCGAAAACAATTTCGAATAACTATTTCCTGTTATAAGCAGCCTCTATAAACTCGCTTAACTTTTTGCGCTCGCAGAAGCCGATGAATTATCGTATGCCAACAAAAATACTGCTGAACAATATGACTGACAACAATAGTGTCACGTGTCGCGGCCTCGGGTGGCCTTTTGGCGACGCCCTGCGTCCACGGATGCGCAATATCAGCTGCGACTGCACGCGATGCACAGCGTCAGCATGAATCCTGGCAAGATTTTCTTTCCACGCCGCGGGTTCTCGCGACGGAGCTGACGGCGACGGATAATCCAAAGCGTTGGGCTGTTTTGGTTAAACCGGTTTTTCAAAGGGAAGGCCTTTTTTTTGTTATCTTTCAATTTGTTCGTTAATATTATGACAAATTATAATTATTATGAGGTTGATAATACTTTTACTCGGTTTAAAACTGTCAACGGCAAATAGACCACTGCCACTTCCAATTTCATTTTTGCAAGCTGAAATTTAACTGAAAAAGGGCGGCAAGTGTTATTTCATATAATTTTTTTGTCACAATTGCTGTAATGGTATTTTATAAATCGCAGTTTTTGTCTTTTTTTGTTAAGTAAATTGAATTTTAAATTATTTGGATATTTTTTTTTTAAATTATAAAATTTCCGTGTTAAAATACTATCTTTCTAGAGATTTAAAATTTACTCTCGAGTTTATATTTTAACATACATATTTTTAAGTTATCAAGTCCTCATCGCGAAAATTGTTTTCTTCAAATACAATGCTCCGAATTGTTCAAATCTACTTTTGCTTAAGCACAATACGGACATTCGTACAAGCAGGTAATTTACTCTGAATAAAATCTAAATCAACTAACTTCAATTTAAATTTGTACGTTATTCTTAATGTAATGTTGTAGAATACTACAAAGTGGAAACTGTTAATCGTATGAGTGTAACTGAAGGAAAAGTTTTGAGTATACCGGAGGCTGCATATTTATTCATAAAAAGACATGATAAAAATTCCTATGCTGCGCAATTGGAAAAAATCACTATTTCCGCCTTCAGTAATCCAGAGATAAATTTACGTATTTCAGATTGTAGTAATTTTAAACCAGTTGCAAATGCGCTTAGAAAACCTTTTAAAGTTTTTTTAGATGACAGTGGAAAAGTCAGTTATTTGATAACCGTTAAATGAATAAAGGTGATTCCTTGGAATTCTTGATTTTATTAAAAATATACTTTTACATTATAAATGTAAACTTCTTTTAATTTAGTTTTAAAATTATATACATTTTCATTTAGTTCAAAAGCTTAAAAGTTAGCAAGGATGACATGGTCTGTCCATCGCCAAAAAGTTTTTCTTAGCTTCATTATTACAAGTCAATAAACAAAAACTTCGGGAAAAAAAATTGTATTCAATGACAAATAAATCAAACTGATTTATTTATTATTCGAAGCACGACGTATATTTAATTATGTTTTTTATAACTTTCACATAATAGGAAAATGTGATACAACTTATAGAGGTTCTAAAGACGAAGAACAGAATTATGACCTTAAGTTTACAAAGAAACTGAAGACTTGTCGTCAGCTTTGAATCTTCAGCTTACAAAAATGATAAACAGTACGTTGATAATATTTACAGAGACACTCCAATAGTTTGCATAAAAAATTGTTGTTTATATCAGAAAATAATATGATCATCCAGTTCGTTTCGCTCTCGGCAGCATCGCTCGGATGCAGGATCATCGCAGGGCTCCGGCTTTACTCGCCTCGCTGCTCCCGTATCGCTTCTGCAACGTACACTTGAGAACGTTAACTCTTTTTCCCGCGGCTTCTCTTGAACTCCTGCCTTGCTGTTGAGCCTCCGTCGATAGACGCCATTCGTGACAAGTCCTCGGGACAGCGAGAGGTGCTCTAAGGACGATATCTGCGACAGGCATCTCTATTTACGTCGCGAGGGCGTGATAAATTTGACGTTTCATTTCGCTCTTATTACAGGCTGTGTATTCAAACCAGATTTCTGTAAACGCAAACTTCGTTTATAAAACGATAAAATGTGAAGTCATTTACATGTTTATGTCGAAATATTAAGAGTGTAAACTAGAGAAATGAGGTAGTATTAAAAGCTAAAAATTAATACTTGACAGCAAGTCGACCTAAATAGTAAATTATACAAAAATGAATAAATTAAAAGAAAATAATCGCACCGAGAGCGCAAAAAAGAAATACAAACTTTCTAATGTTTTTCACAAAACGAGTGTCTCCGATTTATTAATACATCCGGCACTGCTTCAAACGAGTCGAGCAAGCCGTTAAATAACAATAAACGGCTCGCGCAAAAATCTCGCTCCCCGCAAAATATGGTCATTAATCGCGTCCGACTAACAAAAAAATACACCTGTTCCAGCGCCCGCGCAAATAAAAGATTACCACTTCGAAGCGGTTTAATTTCTCCTCTGCTAGAAAAAAATCCGTTGCAATGTATATATCACTTCGCGCGATCAGCTCGGAACGCAATAAGAAAAACGCGCGACAAAATCGCCATCGAGACGAATGCAAAAGGCCGATTTAACGTTGTCGCTCGACGGCTGGCGGCTTTTTTTTTTTTTTTTGCTCGCGGGTGAAAGTGTGCGTACGACGATTACGAGCGCGCGGGCATATCGCTAAGAAATCGGCCTCGGCTGACTTGTAAATATCGATAATGCGCGCGAGAGCAGTCTCTTTTTTTTTTTTCTCTTAGTCCGCGAAGTCAACGCGCAGTGTACTTTTGGCGAGAGCCTTATTTGTGCGTCGGAGCTCGTTAAAATTACTAGGAAGCTTCATTGAAAAGTATTTTTCAGTGCTTTTCCTCGCGCATTCGCTTATGTCATCAATTAAAGAAAGTTTTTGCGTCCGTCAGGTCGCTTTTCCGCTTCGTTTTCAATTTTCGAAGACGATAAACGGCCTTTACCAAACAAAAACTATAACTTCCCTCCAAATCCACGAAACATCGCAATCGGATGAATCGAAAAACCAGCTAAAAGTCAAGCTCCGCGCTCGATTTCCTTCGCCTCTTCAGAATCTCCACGGCTATTAAAATTTCCGCCCTGCGCGCATAGACAACTGCATTATTCACGAGCAAAATTTCCATCGGCGCAGCCACTCGCGCTCTATCCATAATAATCGTCGAACGCCGACGACAGGGCCCCGATCCGATCGGGCGCCTTGTATATCGCAGGTGCGCATCTGGATAAGGCGCTCGGAGGTGGGCGGTGCGAGCTGCGCCCCCTTTTCACCCACGATCCGCGCGACTCACCTCCGGGATGCGCTTTTGTCGATCTTCCGCGGGAGATGAGGTGTCTGTGCGTGTGTGTGTGTGTGGAAGAGAAGGAGGCCTGCGGCGTAGGCTGCTCTTCGGAAAAGGATGATTGATTTATTAATGCAAACGGCTTTCCGTTTAATTATATTTGAGCGCGGATTTCAGAAGAGAATCGTTGCTTTATAGTTTGATGTCTGTGTTTGAACGGTACGGCAAGTTTATTGAAAAAGCTTTGTATCTGAGCTTTAATTAAAAGCAAATATTCGATGAAAAATATGTTTTTGTACTTGCAGTGTATTTGCTCCCATGTCAATATTCATTTTTATACTCGTAATAAAAGAGAGAGCTCGATGGGGAAAATTAATTTTCGACTCTTGAACTTTCGACTTTTGAACAAATAAAGATTTTTGGATGTCTTTTTTTTACTCGATAGGATTTGATCTCACCTTTCAAATGCGGAGAGTTAAAACACTGTACCGTTAATAATCGAGAAGTTATAAGTGATTGAACAAAAAGCACAGCACATAACTTTTTTCTTAATTTTCGCTAAAAGAGTACATGACTTTTGAAAAATCGGGCGTCAGGCCGAACGGACTCGTCCTCCTTCATATTTTAACATTGAAAAACATATCCCAAAGTTACAGGAAAATCCATTACCCAAATGTCGTACACTCTCTGTAAAAATAGTAATTTTTAGGTTAATGCAAGTTTGCATACCCTTTGGTATACAGTATAGTAATTTTTAATAAAACATTTCTCTCAGTGCAATCATCTTTAACCCTCCGTTAATCGAGCGCGATGACAAATCGGAAGCCGCACCGGCCGTTCCAGAATATCCGATCGCCTTTACGGGGAGCGTTCGACGGGATTCTTATCTCCGACAATGGGATCGCCTCGAGTTTTCTCAATGAATACGTAGGCATGCAGCCGATTCGTGACCGGTCGCAAAGTACAGGATCGAATCCTAGCGGTGATGCATTTAAATTTGCAATGGAAACCGGAGACTCGATTGGCGCGCGACTTCGTGATCGGACCTGTATAGTTGGATCGCGCTATACGGCGGTTTCGTCATTTTTCCCCTCCCGATATTAAACGGGTCAGCTGTTCGATATGGGAAATTGCGATGGGCGCGCGTCGTCGGCGTTCAGTTATTCCAGGCCTGAATTAGCCCGGCTCATTAATCTCGCATTAGCGAGATCGGCTTAAAATTAAAGCGGGCAATTAATACGCCCTAGAAAGCAATTTCGAAAGGACCTACATTTTGATGAGAAAGATTGTAATATCGCGAGAGGTAATTGATCATTTTCGCCGAAAATCCCAGCCGATGAGATATATAAGTAAACGTATGGTTATAATTGAATATTTGTAAACGAATGCGACGCGTATCATTTGCAAGCATACGGGAATTGTCTAAAACGAACAAGTCCGCGACTCGAACTGCGCAATCTCACCAATTAATCGGGCTTTCGCATTCTAAAGGCACCGATCTCGCCTCTCGCATACGTATGCATGTGTGTGTACCCGCGCGCGTAAAATCGATTAAGAATTTTTGCGCGACGAACCCGTTACGCGCGTGCCCACGCGCGGCGCGCATACGGTGTATCCTACGCACGCCGGGAGAACAAAAGCCGCGGCTCGAAAGCGAAACCGCCGCCGCGGCGCCGGCAAAGGGAGCTCTCCGCGCGGATCGTGCTGGAGGCACGGGCAGAGGCCGGCCGTCCGATTCGCACGCGCGCTCTCTTACACGTATAAATCTCGGGAGTTTTTCGAGATAGCCGATGGGATTGTTTACGTGCTAGTTTATTTCCGAGCCGGTGATCAGCTCGCTTTTGTGCGCGTTTGCTTGTGCGATGCGTCGAATGCTGGGGCCAGCCGATCGCGCCTGGGATTACGCGTCGCTGATTCGAGCGAGAGAGCTGGATTTGTTTGCGTGAATATGGCTTCTTGAGACTTGGTGCATTGTCAATCGACGGCCCTATTCAACGGTGATTCTTCATTGGAGGGTAATGCCGAGTTGCGTATGAGAGAGCGTAAGTTTTGAAGCGTGGACTCGTAAACGAAAGTAATACGGGCTATTTTCTTTATTTCCAAGCTTGTATTTTTGTTTGTAATATAAAGAAAAATAATTCGTGATAATTCGTGATAATTTTAAGATAAATAATATAGTTATAGGCAAAAGAAGGCAATAAATACTAATATTTTATCAGCTGAGTAAAGGCAAGAGGAAGCGAATATAAAAATCCGGAGAATTGAATTTTTTTAGATGAAACCTTTCTGCAGCCGTTCTCGATTTTACTCTCGATGCTACTGGCAAATAAACAGATGTAGAAAGGAAAAATCAGCTGAATACGTTTTTACTGGTCTGAATAGACTTCATTTTCGATAAAAATTTCTAGTTTATTTGAAAGTTCCTTCCAATATTGCTATTTACTCTGTTAAATCTACTTTTTAAAAATAATTTTCTTGTTCGATGAACAAAAATAATTTAAAAAAATATAACGTGTATAATTTAAATAAAAGTAGACAAGAAATTAAATTCACAAATAATTTATTGTCTTTTGTGGAGCAAATTTTTGTGCATTCCAACTGTAACCGACTTGCTTTCACGAATTACAAAGTTATTCATCACAAAAGTAACAAAATAAAAAGCTAGCTCGAAAAATCGTAAAAAACAGATTAATCTTTCCGTCCTGGACATTCCAATTTGGGCCCTTCAATGTATTACATAAATTTTCAAAATAACCAGAGTATCAATACACGGTTATTTGAAATCTATTTGTTTTAAAAAGTAAAATTTAAATATACTCCATCAAAGTATACAATTAAATAATTTCACAATACCAATTGCATAAAACTCATTTCTCAAAAAATAAAGCAGCTTCTTTACGCAAGGCTCCGTTATATAGAAAACTATTCTGCAATTTATCAATAACTTATCCAAGTGGCGTAAAATATTGTTTCAGTTCGATTAAATTAAAGAAACAATCAAGTTCTCCACAAAAAATTCACGAATATTAAAAAAAAAAAAAGCGTAACGCAAAATCAACGAGATTTACTGAAAACTCTAAAACCTGCCGTGCTTCACCTTCGTCGCGCAAGAATTCTCAAAGAAACCTGTTAACTCGAATCTTGAAAAACCCGCATATCCGTCCGGTCAAAGAAAGGCACGGGGCAGATCAGCCAGACACGGCGACGACTGACCGACATTTTTTTTTTCTGGTTTCCCGCCCGTCGGGAAGCACGGCAATGACATACACCGTGTACACATACCGCGGAAGTGCGTTTCGGTACGCCGACGAGAAAGAGATGCCGCGGGGAACGAGCTCCCGCGCCGGAAGCGAAGTCGCAAGTGTGTGAAGATCGATATCTCCCGGCTCTCAATTTGCAACGGCACAATAACAGGCCGCTCGCGTATATCCGAATCGGGAGGAACGATCCTCGGCGTCGGCGAGGCTCTGCGGATTCGACGGATACTCTTGCGTTATTTTCTTGATTATAAGCGGCTGATATCGGTGCTGATTTTTTCGAAGAATTAGATAACAATTATGTTATTCAGACGTAACCGTACAACTTTGGCAAATAAAAAAAAAAGTGCTCCAAAGGCCCGATGTGCTGTTATTTTATTTGCAATAGCAGAGTATCTGTTTGAAATTTTTTTGAACGAAATGTTCACCTCGTAATCCTGGCACATCCATTGAATTGAAATTGCCCCTGGCAACAAGCGCCAGATCCTTTCTCGCTTCGGGCTCTTCCGTCTCGGGAACAAATATTTTTTAAATCAAAAACTTTGTCTCCGAGGCGTGTCGGACGAAACTTTCCAATGTGTATTACGCGAATATCGCATGGATGAAAAAGCGATATTCAAATTCTCGATGATTGATCTCGACGACGAAGGAAATGATTCGGCGATAGAAGCGCCCGCCGTTCGCTTTGTTGTCTTTATTGCTTGCGAATATTGGTGAGAAATACTTTTTAACGGAAGAAGAAAGCTTATTGGGTGCGTTTAAAATTGACGCTAAAGCCAGCTGCGTGATTAGTTTTGCAAGGCACAGTCCTCTGACTTCGTATACAGTGAGCAAATATTCTCTTGTGAAATAACTTTGTAGAGTACTGTAGTATAACCTTGATTTATACTGGGTAAAAAGGGACTTACAATTATTATTCGGTTAGTTAAATGCGTTTAACAAAGTTTATTTTTGTAATCAACAAATTTTTTTCCTATATGGTTTCATTATAACAAACGAATGAACTTAAGGACAATAATATATTTTCGAAGCCATAAGTTTTTGATTCCTTTCTATAATTTAATAAAAAATTATTGTAAATCCTGAACCTCCGATCTAATTATATTCTATTTATTAGATAAAATCAGTGCAGGTATAGTTCATATTAAATACATTATATATGTTATTACGGCGGATTTAATTTTCTGGTTTATAGTATTTGCAAATAACAAACACAGGACAACGATAAAATAATAACAAAATAACAAAATTTACCATCATCAATTTATCAAATTACTCGCGGTAAGAATAAGAACCATTATTTGACTAAATCCATAAATACACTCTTTGGTTATAGAAAGATAGAAGTAATTAAAAAAAAAAAAGTAAACGAAAAAAAAGTTGATCCAAACAATAGCACTGATCTAAAACAAAAACAAAAAAAAAAAAAAAAAAAAAAGAAAGAAAGATCCCACAACCGCAGCGCGGTTGGAAGGTATATATATCCGGCACATTCGAAGCGTCGATTGCAGGCAGTTTCGGTCATCCGACTACTTTCTATCTCCGTCCCTCCGGGCCGTCGTCCGGTCCACCTGCGTTTACGGGCACAGGTTGCGCGCGCTGATATCGGAACGACGCGAGAAGGCAGAGGAGAACGAAGAGAGACGGCGAAGACCAGCTGTGTGTCAGGGGGCCAAGCTAACGGTTCGATATTCCTGCGTATATATACGTTTACGCGCGATCGTCGAGGAGAGGGGAGAGAAGAGAGGCGGAAGATCGCAGCGTCCCATTCATGCGACGCTCGATCCTTATCCGACTCGGTCTTTTGTGCCTTGCTTTTCGGGGCTTTCTTTTCCTTTTTCGTGCCTTTCTGCGGCGTGCGTCGTTATAGATTGCCGATCTGCTTCACATAACGATATAGAAACGGGATAGCTGTTGATTAGAAAGTACAAATATATAACTGATAGTCGAGCGGTTGATTGCTCACGTATTATAAAAATAGTATACAAGATAATCTAATATCGGTAGATAAGGTTTCTTTGGAAAGATAATGTATTATGTTAATCTATAAATATACACGGAATAGATATGCCTTTAATGAATTAGAAATATAATTACTTTATGCGACCTAAAAATAATAAACGAAAATGATAAAAAATTATACTTTTTAATTTGGAATGCTGATAATTCGAGATCTGTCTAATTTTTTCAAAAGAGAATTATTACGTGATTACAACAATCTTTCAAATATTTGTCTTTGCTGTTATTAATATTAACTAACTATACGTACATTGTTTACAACCTCGAATTTTTTAAATTTCTGTTGAGTTGTATGTACAAAGATGTTTTTTTACAGAATTTTTGTTAATATTAAAAGGCTGCAAAGAATATTCATATATAACAATATTAATAAAATACTAATAAAAAGATAGAAATACAATTAAATATATTTTATATATTTATTTCGTAAATTAAAAAACTTATTTACCGATTTAGATTTTTTAATTTTTAACAATAAATATAAGTTACCATATTTTAAATGTTTTAAAATAGAACGTTAGAAAACCCGTTAATACATAAGAAAAAGATCTTATTGAAAGTTAACGCTTGTACGTCCTTTTGAACGGTCGAGAACCGCTCGCAGCACGTGAAAACTATTACCCTTACGCCTCGAGCGCCGAGCTTCATTCAAAGGCGTTACGCTAAATAGACGCGCTATATGATACCTCAAGAGCAAGGCGAATCAACCATTAGAAGGAAAAAAAAAATGGACGGCAATTTAAAAAAATCAATTCATCGTAGCGAAACGGTAAAAGCAATTCGCCCTCGAAATTACGTTAAAGTTTGCCAAGCCGAAGCTGCCGTCGAAAGGCTGCAAAAACGGCTGGAAGTCGCAAAAGTGTATCAGCGCGCAACAGGTAGCATCCCCCGGAATCGTCGGTTGCGGCCACTGAAAGTACCCCCACCCGATTGGATGACTCACACGGGCATTAGCCTTTTCGGCAAGTTTCCGTGTTGCTCGGCTCAGTTGGGGCAATATACTGACTTAATACTGTAGGCCGGAACTTTAGCACGTGTCGGTGATTATCTGGAGTGTCAATAAATCAGCGGCTCAGACTTTTTGAATACTGGCTCTTTGGCGTGGAAAAGGTTTCACTCCTTCGCGCTGTACCTGAGCCCCTCCATAAACTGGAGAAAAAAAAAAATCGGCGGCTATCGATGTAGAATTCGTTAAAATATGACACTCGGAACTATCCTGAGAAACTGTTCCCTGTCACGTACAGTTTACTTGGTCGTAAAAAATGTTTCAGGGCTTTTAAGGTATAAGTTTCGCATTTCGAACTTTTCACCCAATTTTTTAAATTTTTAATTATGCATATATTGGAGCTCGAAAATTATTGGAACGGTGACGAATACAATGGATAAAATTTTTCAAGATTATTTCATTTTTAAATTTAAAATTTTTTTTATCTCTTTGCTTCCGAAGACAAGGCGGTGATACAATCCTAAGTTTTCAGATTTATTACAGAAAAAGTTCGAACTAATTTTTTGGCGGCAGGTACCGAGCTATATACATTTCAAACAACGAGTTTTATGCTCACAGTACAATTTTTAATTGCCGTCACTGACATCTCTTAACCTCCCGAAAAAATCCTTCTTTACTGTTCCATCATCGCAAACAATGAGCAGTTTATTTTAATTATAATGCTGATTGCAATGAACCGTTACAGCGTCTCACTGAACAGGTCCACTCGATGTCTCGTCCCATAACAAGACACTACGGTCGTTTGCGAAAATTGCTTCTAAGCAGCGTGCCTGTGTTTGCGCGGAGACAATACGTACGATGCCAGACAAGGTTACTCATTCCGGAGAGCGATCTGAATATTCCACAACTTAATAATATTGCACTTTATGCACTTTGGAATGTATATGATGATGGAAGAGCTTTTGACAAAAAAAAAAAAAAAAAAATGAAATTGTAATCGTTCGAAAATAATATTGGAAGAATGAGTACGCTGATTCGCGGCAATTTTATTATCATTATTTTGCAAGCTTTTATCCAGAAGTTAAGAATTAAATATTTTTCGAGCATAATTTTTGTACATAAAACACGCTTAATTCTTTATTACAAACGAATGACCTGCGACGGAGTCTGATGGGATGTTGATTTATAGCCGAACCCTCTCATTGTTCCATTTCTACAATTTCTCTTACTCTTTCACTTCCACTGCACCTGTTACATTTCCTTTCTACGGTTCAAATTTCTAAAACTGTTCTGCCTTCGAATTGCAAAGATCGCGTATAGTGTAAATTTTAAAAATTATAAACACCGTTTAAACAGAAAAAATTACATAATTATAATTTAAAATTTTTTCAAGCAGCTTTTCTTCAAATGAGATTTTAGAGTTCATGCATAATATTCAAACTATTAAAAAATAACGTGCCCGCATACATTTGTTTTTCGCATTTGCTTCTGGAAATCTACAAACAAAACAAAACAGTGGCAGAAGCTGTAAAAGTCAGTTTTCAAAAGCATTACAGCTGAGTCAGCGGTCAATGCAGTTCCCTTTACAGTTGCGTATGTATTGTATAGGAGCAGTGAGTAATACCAAACAAAACAAATTAGAATCACAGATACATGCTTGTTTAATTAAGAAAGCACAAAAATAACTATTTATAAAAATTCATTATTTATTAACATCACTAAAGTTAAATCATTAAAAATTAATCGACAATAAAAATTGACTTCGTGCAAATGAAAATCTATTTTACTTAATAATATCTTATAAGTTGGTATCTTACAGCTGCAATGAAGCATTGAAATATTTCATTAATTTGTCCGCACGTTTGTTTAATTACTTGAAGTAAAAGTATAAAACTTGCTTACGTTCCACAACCTTCCGTGGTAAAAAAAAAAAACAGGAGAAAAAGAATTGCAAAAGAATATATACATCAGATAAGATTGAAATTGGAGGTTACTTATAGGTACGAACTTCCTTTAATTTATAGAGTTTATTAAGCGCTATGCACGCGTATAAAGAAAGTGCACATTGCGGAAAGTGCGACGAACCGTAAAATGAAAAATTAATGGCTGAGAAAAAGTTTTTATAATTTCTTCGAGACGATCGACGGTGAATGAAATTATTATGAATTTGAAAAATTTTTTTTGGTAGAAAGAAAAGATCAAACAGCAATAAAGTTGGGTGTTAATTTTTTTTTTTTCGTTAATTTGACAATCTTCAGTAAACTTGGGGAATATTTTGTGAAAGATTTGTATATGAATTCGAATAGTCGATTTCATCTTTAACTTTCTTATAAGGTTTAAATCATTATGTGACTTTGTAAACCAGAATTCGCAAAATAAAAAAAAGAGCGCATCAATCATTTTGCGTATTAAAATAGAAAGCCCCCTCGAGGCAAAAACGTCCATCACTTTCACATAATCGGCAGTCATGTGCGCACATCGACGTTGGTTTGCCAAGAAAAATTTATTCCGACGAGTTTTCACGGCTTAATAAGATTGCTTGCGTTAGAGGTTTGAAATTAAAACACGCCGGAAGTTTTAATTATGAGCGATGTAACGTCTGCAGCTTTCGCTCACAAAAATCCTCCTGTCGTTGTTCGACATTTTTAACAGCATCTATGTATTGAATATTCACAATTCGTTCTAATTTCGACCGTTTTTTATAGATTTCATACATCCCATTTTAGTTATTATTATAATAAAATTTAATAATAAAATTAATTTACGAATGCTAAGATTTTGTTCATAAATTTTTAAATAGTTTTACCATATTTTTCAAGACAATATTAAAGCGTATCTCTAAATAATTTTGATAATACTTTGCCTCTTCGTAACTAATATTTATCGAACTGCTAGCTGAACAATTATCTGATCCGTAATAATAGTTTTTCAGTCAGTACGGCCCTAATCCCTATTCTTTTGGTTTCTGAAAGCGTCCTCTATTGTGTGCCAGCCCTAATCATCTAAATTAGGATGTAGCGGTTTAATAATTATCCCCTAATAATTTTTAATCGACCTTCGGGGCGTAAAACTTTATTTTAATACGATTTTTTGATCGATTACTTGGTGTAAAATTGGATTTTACAAAAGATTTTGTGGCGATAGGTGTGAGACCTAATCCACTGTGTGACCGCAAGCCCAAAAGGAGCCTTTTGAGGGAATCACCCCTGCGATTAGAATTTCCAAGACCTGTGTGTACCACCGTGCATCCGATCTACATGGATATATTACAGCTATTTTCCTTTCGGTATATAAGATAGGGTCTAATAAAATTGATGATTGATCTGTTAATTATGCAGTTTGTTATACATAAATATTAAATTAAATTATTTTATTAAATAAAATATAATGCTGTGATGGTTTAACATATTAATACTTAATGTAGTTTTAATTTTTTTTTTTACCATTTTTTCGTTATCGTTTCAATATTGTTTTTCTTTTGTAAGTCTACAATGACCATTACATCTAAACAACTCTGAGCTTTTAAATTTTATTTTTTCTTTATTTTCAGTTTCGAAGCTTCTAATTATTTTAACCGTTCTTTTCCAAAGCCACGCTCTTTATTTACAAAGAATTTTAATATTGCACAAAGACCTACAGCTACAACAAACTCTTTGTCCATTTTTTTCTTTTAACTTGCGGCACTAAAATATAATAAAAATTTAATAAGATCCATTTACTTCTTTTATTTTGCCATCTATTCTAACAGGGCGAGCGTTGACTTTTCAAACGATGTCCAAAAAAGGTGTGGTCTTAAAATAACCCTTCGGTATTATAGCTACCGCTTAAAATCTTGACGAGCTGCCGCAGTTAATTGTGTCCAAAGTTTGCGTAAAATTACACAATAAGTTATTCGAGTTCAAGTTTAACTATATACTTAAACATAAACTCGGAAGCTTGCGTACGGGCTCGAGAAACGGTAGCCCTTAAGTAAGTCAGTGGCCTAGTAGCAGCCCAGAAGTGCGCCTCAAAGATGAGCGTCGGTAAACAACCAATGAGTCACTCGTCTCCGGCCCTACCTGAAGACACCGAACGGACCCCCCCGCCGTGCGCAAGGGACCCGTCCGAAGGGAAGCGCCATCGACGGTCCTCTCCCCCCCCCCCCCCCCCCCCCCCAGGGCGCGTCGGGGAATTCCCCGTCCTTCGGCCCAAACTCCTTTTCGTGCGGCAATTAAGCCAACGACCGGCGCTTACCTCTCGTGCCGCTCGCGGCTTGCCCCGACAGACACCGTAAACACCGTCGGTTCCTCATCCGTAGGGGTGTCTGCCTCCGTGCTAAGTGTATCTTAAGCAGCGCCCCGAGGGAGAAAGCAGTCGGGGAGGGGGAGAGAAGCATAATGAGCCCGTTCGTGCGTAAGCTCGAGTCGAGGAAATTCGGGCCGATCTTTTAAAAAGCCCCGGAGGAGGCTCGGATCGCCTCGGGCCCGGAGTGAATGTTATCTCGTTGCGCGTGCTCGGGAAAGGCGGGTAGCAAAAACACGGTGTGCGGCCGCGTCTTCTCGAGGACCTTGGGGGGGTCCTTTACGCTCTCGTCGCACTCGCCGCCATCGACGCGGTTTACTGCCGCTTTTGTGCTTTCGATAATGACGAGCCTTTATTTGTCCGAACAGCGCGAAAGATCGAGCGGTGTTTGACGCCTGTCGGGGGGGGCGAAACTGGCAGGCTTCCGCTTGGTAGGGAAAGACAGTAGAGGATATCGCGGTTGTAATGCTGAATAAAAGGATGCTTTGAACACGTGGAATTGACTTGTGATGTAGGGAAAAGCAGAGGTTTATGTTAATATATTGATAAAGCTTTTGCGAAATTAGAGGAGACGTTAAAAGGAGATTAAGATGTATTATTTGAGTTGTAGAAATGTATGTACAAATGTACTTCGCCGGTCATTCGAAAGCCCTAATCTGTTTTTCTATAAATATTTGAGGATAATAAAACTGAAAATATTTTCGTAAATCTGATTTTATCGCATTTTAAAAGAAAATTAAACTAAAAGTTTACTTAACCAAAATGCTTTTATCAATACAAATTATCAAGTTTCAAGTCAGTGATAATTCGAATAATTATGAATTACTTGAAAGATTTTTAATATTTTAAGCTTCTTTAAAATGCACATACAAGACATTGATAATCACACAACATAATATTAACGTATTCCCGAAAATGTATAAAGATAAATTTAATTGCCATTTAACAAACGTGAAAATTGTTTTTATCAAATCAGCAACATTAAAAACCTTTAATCCACACTAAAACAAAGGTTTCCTTTTAACTTTTATATTGTCTTGAGGATATATTCCACAAGGAATACAGTCACAAAAAAAGAGTTAACGAAGATGCCCGAAAGGGTTAATCCCCTTCAATTCTCACACAAAGTCAAGACGTGGCAAAACATTCTTCCGCACAGAATGCCCCTCGGTCTTGCTCCCGCTCTCACCTCGCCTCAACAGGTCGACAGAAATGCCTGGAAAAACGGGCGGCCGGCTCGAGTTCACTTCGGGGGGCTCGTAAAGCGGCCGTGTCCGATGATTTACAAGCCAAAATCCGTGCGTAAGGCTGCTTTTCCCTCGATCCGTCATCGGAAGATTCTTCCATCCCCTCCATCGTCACTTTGCACGAATTATCGGCAAACAAGCCCCTACCCCCGCATTTTCCGGGGGCTCGGGACACTTCCCTATAAATTGGCCGGAACTCGGACAGCTCGGGGCAGAGCCCGTCGTGCAGTCGGAGAGATCTTAGTAAAGTTGGTCGTCGTCGGACCAACTTCGCTCAACACCTTGGAATTACTTTGATCTTGCCTTTGAATTTGATTCTGCCGTGAGCGAATCGCCTACACTTCTAGTCAGATTCTAGTCAGGAAGTAACTTTGTGATATTAGTGGTAAAGTGCTTACAGTTAACAAGCTGTGATTTCAATTCTGGTCAAGTAATAACGAATTGTGATATTAATTCTGGTCAAGTAATAACTAAGTGCAATATCAATTCTGGTCAATTCATATAAGGAACTGTGATATCGTATTCTTGTCAAGTAATAACGAATTGTGATATCGATTCTGGTCAAGTACTAACGAAGTGCAATATCAATTCTGGTCAATTCATAAGGAACTCTGATATGTTGTACATCAATTTTTAAAGCCAAAATGGTTGTTTATGTGAGTACAAGAAAAAAAACTTTCTTTCTTAAACTGTATCTTATACTTAGTTTGCGTCATAGAAAAAAATCTTTATAAGAAAGTATAAATAAATTGGCGGGAATAATAACGTCTCTAAAAAAGTGTATTATACGTGCGTACTAATTAACCGATTTATAAAAATAAAATTTTTTTAACTCAATTCATGAAACCGTATACTTAACCAAAAAAGCATTCTTAAAGAAAAGAAAACAATTTCACCCCGTGCGGTTAGGAAAAGAAAAAAAAAGCTCTGTCGAAAGTAACAAAACCCTCTTACACAATGTCCTTTAATCTCGCCGCAAGGATCTCACAGCCCCGCGGAGGCGCGTGCGACTTCTTCCCCGACGAATCAACATTCCCGAGATTACGCTCTTTCCGCGCAAAGAAGCGTTGTGATTCTATCTCTCTTTCTCTCTCTTTGTCCTCCCCGCGCGCGCCGAAAACATTCCGCCGACGCGTGGCGGCCGCGCAGCTCGCGGTAGAGAGAGAGAAAAGTTACCTATATAGAATCGCGTGCCGGTCGGAGGAGGAAGAGCGCGCCCCGGGTTGTTAGCCGAGCTCGGCAGGAGCTCGTGCCAATCAGCGAGGCGCATTGACGGATGAAACGGCGTTACAGCAGCGCGCTTTGTTCCGAAATAAGGATTGATCATTGGAGGAGCTTGTTAAAAAGTGCCGGATGGTTGCCCCTCCCTCGCCTACGTTTTTAAAAGAGATTTAATTTGGGTAAAGCGGAATATTTCCTAAATCCAATCAACAACGTTATCAATCTGAAGCAGTAAATTGAATTCAACCTTTGAAAATTCTCCTTTTAACGGGATTTAAACTATACCTTACAAAATGCATTGTCTATATATCTGCGTCCAAACAAAAAGAGTCAGCCCTTTGATACGCCGAGTTGGATTTAATCCTTCACTTTGGCTTATTGTTCAGCGAAATAGTTAATGTTAATCCCGCGCGACTCTACGCGCGCCGAGAACCTATGCGTATATATACCCGTGAGATAATTAGCGATAATTAGCTTTCCCGTCGTTCGTTAGCGGCGCGCGGCAGAACGCGCCGATCGAACAGCAACGAAACCCCCGTCGCCTTTGCCGATTTTAAGCCTAACGCCGGTGTCTGTTTTTCTCTGTTGCAGATGCGGAAATTACGGGAGAGCGAAAGGAGTCACCAGATTCGCTTGCCTGCCAGGATAGAGGAGAAGATCCACCATGACAAGCCTGAGGTGAGTTGGATTGAGATTAACTACTGCTGATTTGCTAATATATTTCTTGATAATATTTCTGCCTGCACGCTTTGAAATATTAAAAAAAAAAAAAATAATTCGCAATTCTTCCAGGTGGACATTTGCAAGGTGGAGTGCGCGGAGGAGGAGTCGGTCGACAGAGCGGAGCTCGAACGAGTGAAGGAGCTCGCCGCGGAGCAGCAGGAGGTCATCGAGGTGCTCAGGCAGGCGCTCAAGGTAATTTCACGCTCGCCCCGTCGTACGTTCTTGTTATATCCGCGCCGCGAACTGGCAAGCGGCGCGCGCGCGTTCACCCGCAAATCGCCAGCCGTCGCGAGGGATGATTTTCGCTCGTCTTACTTGGGTGTAATAAATTGCCTCGGCTACATGCTTAACCGGCTGCTCGTGGGAAAACTACGTTGATCTAACTTTTTTTTAACGAATCGCTTTACTTTTCATGTACAAAAATGGTTGATTCGTTTCAAGTTTAAAGTTTGATTTAATATAAATAATATAAACTAATAAAAAATCCTTCCGACTGACCAAAAAATTCATTCAACTTTCACCAGGAAAAGGAGCGAAAATTAGATCAATTAATGAACAAACGTCGCAAAGAAGAATTCTACAGGCAGTTCCTCGACTTGGAGCCGGTGGCCGAGGTCGACGACGAGTACGACCACGAGGAGGGCGACAGCGCCCTGTCGAGCGCCCCGTCCTCCTTGTCGCCCCAGCCGGGCGCCGGGCGCACCGACGCCAACGTCAACCACAACACGGTCACCCGCGAGGCGTACGAGAGCCTCCTCCTGGAAGTCGAGGAGGCGCAGACGAGGCTCCAGGAGGAGCAGCAGGAGCTCTTCCACGCCCGATCGCAGGTCCGCGACCTGGAGAAGGCGCTGCTCCAAGAGGTTAGCACACGCAAACACACACACTAGTACCATATTATCCCTTGGACAAGGTGGTTAACCAATTTTTTTTTTTTTTTTTTTTCGCAGACGAGGGGCAGCCAGAACAGCAGGCGTGCGCTGACCAAGAAGCTGAGGGACGCCGAGGAACGAGAGACGAAGCTCGTCGCCGAGATCTCGGAGCTGCGGGAGCAAAACGAGCTGCTCGAGTTCCGAGTGCTCGAGCTCGAGGAGTCGCCGATGCGCGACACTCCCGATCCCGCCGACAGCGGAATCGTCTCCCCCGAACCCATTCAGCTGTACAAAGTGAGTTCGCCTCCTTTTAGTTCGTTTGGTTGGGAAAAGTACGTCGCTGCGGGCATTGCGTCATTTTGGTTTACGTAAACCGCGGCGGTCGACTTGAAATTTTAATTAACGACGTGTACACTTTGCCTAAACTAGTTTTTAAGAACCAGTCGAAAAATTTTCAAACTCTCGTTACCACTTGTTCCCTTTTGCAAAGAAACTCTACTCCTAAATGAAATCGAATCGAAATCGTATCTTACATAAACCAAAATTCGTTTGTTTTTTTCTTTACCGACTCCTCTCGTCGTAAATCAAGCTTAACATTCGAATTTTAAATACGCGGAGAAGAGAAGCGCGCCTCGACGAGGAAGAAATACGCGCGCTTATACTGTTATGGAAAGCCGTAAGATTTTAAGCGACGCAGATGAGTTCCCGCGCAGCGAGCTTACGCAGGCGCCTCTCTCGACTCGAGCGAGAGTCTTTTACGAGCGGCGATCTCAACGCGCCGCGCGCCACTTTCCCACGTTTTGTCCCGACGACCGCTCGGGAACTTTTCCGCACGATTGATCTCTCCGCGCGCTTGATTAGCGATCGCGCGCGCTCGCTGATTTTCCACGGATAAGTAGCTTTTACGCGCGGCTCGCCCGATTCGTTCGGGATAGTTTTCAGAGGTGGGAACGGTCACTTGAATATAGTGAAGGTAGAACGGAATCTTTTGTTTTTTTTTTTGTTATAAAAAGTGTCGCGATCGCGAAAAAGACAAAATTTTAACGAATGGGAATTCCCGCCTTTTCAGGACCACCAAGTGAACAAACATCGCGACCGGGCAGTGGCAACTGTCATTCCTTACACCTCGACGTACCATCAGCCAGTCTTACCATCAGACCCGCAAAAGGCTCCGCTCTCCCTCCAAGAGAGCGGAATATTCGAGGCGGAGGATCACGAGGAGGACGAGGACACCGTCGACGGCCAGCACGTCGAACTGTCCTGTCAGAGCACTCAGACCGAGGCACCGGCCGGCGAGCTGCTCCAGGAGGTGCAGCGCCTGCAAGAGCTGCGCGCTCGCATTCAGGAGCGGGCCGCCAAAGTCCCCCCGCCGATTTCGCCCAGCAACGATAAGAGCGAAGCCTCTTGCGACCTCGTTCCCGACCTGGCGACTCCGCTGCGCGAGCGAATTCGCGAGCTGGAGGAGCAGCTGAACGCCCTCAGCGTGGAGCGCCAGGAGAGTAAGCAGCGGGAGGAGGAGCTGCTCGACGAGAACTACCGATTGACTGAAAAAATGTACTTGTTCGAGGAGCAATTGAAAGATCTGCAGAAGAGCATACCCGCTGCCAAGAAGACGAGCGACGCCGACACCATGACCGACAAACCACCGGAGGAACCGATTCCAAGCGACGCCGTCGATTCCCCGGAGGATTCTACTTCGGTGTCCAGGTGCCAGAGCCTCTACAAAACTGCCGTCATGAATCTCGATCCTGACGCAAAATCGGACGACGACAAGTCCGGCTTAACAGTCGAGTCGCGAGCAAAAGATCAGCTATGCGACAACTGCAGCGATTTGTGGAAGGAGTGCGACGCTAGGATACAAGACCTCGTCAGGACGGAATTCTGTCTGCGTCAGAAGATCGAAAGTCTGGAGCATCGGGAAAGCGCCTTCTTCGAAACGCTGCGCCAGGCGGACGCCACCTGGGCCAAGCTCGAGGCCGATTACGAATGCAAGCACACGGAAATAAGTCAGCAGTTGAATGCCCAGATCGAGATCAACAGAGCACTGGTGGAACACCTCGCGAAGCTCAACAAATCAGTCGACAAACAGGAGCCGATGGAGGTGGACGTCGAGATGGACGGAAAAAAATCCGAACTCTCGAAGGAAACGCAGACGGAGGAGGCAGACGGATGTTATTGCCAGCGAAAAGTCTCCCTTTCCAGGTCCTCGTCGACGTCTACCTCGACCGGTGTTATTGTAAGAGCAGACGCAAGTCGGGTCTCGACGATCTCGCGGACTAGTATTAAGATGCCGCTCTCGGACGACCGCGACGAGATCGACGTAAGTCTCTCCAAGGAAGCTCCGTCGCATTGCCATGTCTCTTACTACTGGTATTCTCTGCTGCTAATCAAATCATTCATGCTTATCCTTTTTTCTATGATACGTTTATAACCGGTTATTTAGAAATTATTGTCTGTTATTGTCTGTTGTTATTTATGGTGTTAGTAAAACAGAGCCGGTTTCGCGTAAACGAAATGGGCGGGTCTGTTCCGTTGTATTTTAATGTTAATCTTGCTAGACTAATTTTAGGTACTAGAGTTAGGAAAATTTTAATCACATTATGTTATCAGATTATATTTTAATATATTTTAGTATATTATTTTTGTACATTACATTTTTAATATATAAAGCATTTGTATATAGCATTTTAAGTAGGGTTATTTCTTTTAGAATATCAAATTATATTTTAATATATTTTAGTATACTATTAGTATTATTTTATAATACATTTTAATATATAAAGCATCTGTGTGTAACATTTTGAGTAGGGTTATTTATTTTATAGAGTATCAGATTACGTTTTAATATATAAAGCATCTGTATATAATATTTTAAGCAGTGTTATTTTAGAATATCAAATTATATTTTAATATATTTTAGTATATTATTAGTATTATTTTATAGTACATTTTAATATATAAAGCATTTGTATATAGCATTTTGAGTAGGGTTATTTATTTTATAAAGTATCAGATTACGTTTTAATATATAAAGCATCTGTATATAGCATTTTGAGTACGGTTATTAATTTATAGAGTATCAGTTTACGTTTTAATATATAAAGCATCTGCATATAGTATGTTAAGCAGTGTTATTTATTTTAGAATATCAAATTGTATTTTAATATATTTTAGTATTATTTTATAGTACATTTTAATATATAAAGCTGTCTGTATATAGTATTTTAAGCAAACTTCTTTGATAGTACAATATGCTTTCATTGCATTAATTATAAAACTTTTAGTAAAACACTTTTTGCTTGCATGTACTGCTATTTCAACCTTGTCCTTAAACCTTTCCAATAACAATCTCCTCTTTTTAATAAGAAATAAAAATATTCTCATGCATGTGACCGTTGCACTCTCTCGAATTCTATTATTTTGTATTGAAATACGATTTTTATAAATACCAGTATATCAATTCATTCTTTAGCATTACGACTTCTCAACAATACAAAATAATTCATAATAAAACACGTTTCTTCAATAAATATCTATAGTATTCCTTGTACATACACCAGAAAGTCAAAAAAACATTTTCCGCGCACTTCAATGCTTACTAAATATTTCTGCTTCCAATAACAATTTAAAGAAAACGTTTAGCTCATTGCCAATAAAAGTATCTAAGGAAAATATGTTTTAAAAACAGATGAACGCGTCAAAAATCTGCAGCATCGGCAAGCCGATCGAGCCGCCGACGGAGGTGGCTACGGAAGCCAAGGAGGAATACGATACCTTGCCCGAGGATCAGGGTTCCGAACGAAACCAGCAGGAACAGCTGGAGCCTCTCGTTAGCATCGACAAGTCCTCCACGGACATGAAGGTTAGCAGGACCGTATCCAAGGGTGCGGGAGAATTGAGCGTTCGGAGTAGAGCCGTTAGCTTTGAGCGCAATTTGTTGAGCGCATCGCGTAGCCACCGCTTGACACTTTACCAGGAGATCTGCGTTTGACTTGCCAATTTGTCAATTAATCGTGGCATTAAGTTGCAGGAGTATTATTTTACGAAATATAGTTTTGACATTTAGAATTGTGAGAATCTTAATATCCTGCTTTATCTTGAAGAATTTCACGAGACTGTATATTTGACATTTTCGTCGTAGACGTAATGTGCGTTCAAGAGAATCGATTAACCGCTGGAAAAATTGTATTTTAACTTACAGAATACTTTAAATACACTTGAAGAATAAATACTATGTTATAACGATGATTAATTAAAAATATCAATTTAAGGTAAAACAGATTATCAACATTCACAATTCAATGTCAAATAGATGTTAATAATAATTTAAGTCGGCGAACGAATATTGGTAATCAACGAATCTTGTGTTATATGGGTACGTATATTGGGAATGAAAGAAAAGAATTGTCTTCAAACGAGGATATATGAACTAAATTTTAATATATTTAAAAAAAAATGTCGTTTCTATTTTTTTTTTTTTTAATTAAGAGCGATTATCAAAACGGTAAAGATGAAATATATATCTTTAAGTAAGGTACACTATAAAATCGAACGATATCAAGAAATACAAATAAGCAAACAGTTAATAGAATGCCAAAATCAGTCGACATTCTGCGGAAAATAAAGCTCAAAAATACAAATAATAAATATTGTTAATTTTTTCAACAAATGTTCTCGAGCGCCTAATGAAGCATACGAAGAGCATAAGCGCCGAGAGGCTTTAGAAGAGCAAAATCAGGAGGACAAGAAGCTCGAGGAAAATCTCTATCTGTCGGTATAGTGGACTTAAAAAATCATGGCTCGACGGATCATTCATATCTGGCCCAAGGTCAGTTTGTCAATTTGTCGTTCCCCCTCGACAAAAAGGCTTATCCTATAGCAATGGTCTTTTTTCTACTTTTCACGTTGAATTCTCAATTGTTTTCCTATACATATTATTTTGATTCTTTAATCACACAGTGTTCCCCCCACCAATTCCAACAAATCAAGTAGAATAATATTAATGGGGCGGATTTGGCTGTCGAAACGTATTTAATTAACTTTCGTAATAATAAAAAGAAAAATTAATAATTAAAATATGATTTCTGTTCACTTCGTATTTACTGTTTGAATTTGTGAATATATATATTCGACAAAGCCACTTTTCGCACCATTTCGATTATGCGTTTGACTCTCACACTTGGTAGTTTTTGTCATTTCCTCTAATTACACAATTCACTCTGGTAACTGTTATAATATTTATTTCTCCACTCATATCCACATGAAATGGTGGATATTTCCCTTTCTGCAAGTTTTGTTCTAGATCCAAGGGGGAATTAACTTTCCGGTTGAATTCGATGAATTAAGGTTCTTTGCTCTTTATTGCTGCATACAGTTCTGAAGAGACGTAGTTGAATGTCACTGACAAAACAAATTTCATCTTTCTGGATTGGACAGATCTTTTGTGTTCTTCACCCAAGCAAATCGTAGTAGCTGTAACTTGCGGTGGCGGTGCTTTGCTAAATGAAGCTGGGAGCTTTCTCACGCGTAAGAGCTTTTGGAACGCATTCGACTTTTTAAAATGCATATGCAAAACAAATAGCGAAATTTTTTATTTAAAAAATTGTTTACATTATTCAGCTATGAGATGGTAAGGCTATCAGCGTAATTTCTTTAAAATCACTTTTGTAATCATTTATATTTTATTGTTCATAAAGATAATTCGTTTTTTTTTTCAATTGAAATTTCCTATTGATAAGATACGATCATGTATATGATAGTACACGCGATGTCAAAATTATCTCAAATACAATAATTAAAAATACGTTCCATTTGTGAAATGCGTCTTTAATTCGAGAATAGGAAAACGTGCAAATGACGAAATTAATTTGTACTCGTTTCGAGAACTTGCAAGAAATGTTCAAAGCATGTATTGTATATTAATTATAATATTAATTAATGTAAGTGATTTATACACGCGTTTGCCCTTCTTTCTGTGTGGTAAACAATTAATAATAAAGTGAAGTGGGATTGAATAATATTATACTGATCTAAAAGCACAGTAAAAAAACATTATTTTGCTTTAAATGTGTAGCTGTGAATTTATAAACTAAATTTGTACAGTTTGCTTTTTAATGCAATTTATTTATCTATTACTCTTAGGTACAAAAGTCAAATTTTTAGATATTTTCATTATTGTAAAATAATTATTGACTTTGTAGTCTGTAAAGACATATTTTCAAACTAAATATACCTTCGGTCGCGTATTCTTTTGCAAACAAAAAATTGAAAACCAAATTTTTTTTTCAAATTATATATTATAGTTTTTGCGCTCATTTCAAACAATATTAACGTTTCATTATTTTTTTGCAGCAAATAATCTACTTCCGCTGGAGATGAAGTTCCTTTTTTCTATGTTCTGTAATATAAGGATCTACGACATCAGGTTTTCATGTGTCGTTCTGCATTTCTCGTGAGCTGAAAAAGAGCGTTGCTTTAAAGCATCATGAGGTACGCCATTTCTTAAGACTAACTTGTTTCAATATTGCCAAAATTACATTTAATATTTTACATTTACTTTTTCAGTCAAAAATAGCTGGCGCTGCTTGGTGAAACCAAGCAATGACCAGAAATGGTGCATCCACGGTTAACATTCTGACGCACGATCCGAACAAAAAATTAGCGGCCGTTGTCATTCGCAAATGTTTTGGAAGCGCATCGGCTGTCATCGCTCGTCGAATGCACCACTCATCGTCTGCTATTCTTCGGTAGTAAAATCAGCACCTCGTTCTTAAAAGGACAACGTCTTCGAGCCTCAAGAGAAATGCGTGCTAAAAGCTTTGTTTCTTCTTGTCTCTTCGCAGAATATTTTGTATTTTTAATAGGATTAGAGCTCTAAAGAATGTAAATAGTAAAAGGAAACCGTATAATGGAATCTTTTAACTTTAGGATTACAATAATATCTGTCATTGAATGATTTCATTATTGTTGTCAAGAGAAGAAGAAAAAATCTAGACAGTGAAAACCTGAGAGAAAATATTTCGAGCTGTGATTTTTCATGTCAATTACAACGAGCAAAAGTACAATATTACTTATATTGTAAAAAAATTTTATTTTCTACACAAGTAGTAAAAAAATTTATTGCAAATGGAATTAAGACGGTATACTAAATGCAAAACTGATTTATTGTTCGCATTACTGCACAAACGTACACGCAAAACAAGTCACGTATTCGACAACCTAGGACACCGCAATGTAGCATTCAAACGTCCTTATTTTGCGAATAAAATTAAACATATATATTGTAAAAATGTGATTTTGTAACGTTTTTACAGAAATGAAAAATTCAATTCCCAGTGACCCGCAAAATTTTCATGTATTTTATATATTGAATGTCTGCATAAAATGTACTCAACAATTCAATCACCTATAAAATAATAATTATATAATAATCATTATAAATGATTAAATATTCTTTCAAAATATAAGTAAAAGAATCCGGGAAATGGATTTTTCTTTATATTTTTATTAATCTTATATATTGTTAGATTTTACAAGCGTTCATTTTTTTCAATTTTACGTTCTTATGTCAATGTGTTACAAAGATTTATTTTTAATGTATTAAGAAAAAATTTGAATTTTACAAATACATTTCTGAAAGATTCAGTTTTTTTGTTCACACCAATTTTCACTACCAAAAAACTATAAAAATTAACGTGAACTAATAAATATGATGATCATCAATAAATTGTATTATTAAATTCAACTTTTCTTGGTACTTCGATGAATCTAATCTATATTTAAAAACCGTAATTTCTCGGCAAAGTTAATATATGCGAATTGCATGAATTATGCGACAAATCTCGAAGAGAGTTTACACAAAGCTGCCGAGAGTAAGAAGACAATCAACGCCGCGTATACAATAAAACCGAATAGAGTTTTTAGGTATTCTATCTAGTCGATACATATTTTTCTGTAAGAGTTAAACGCGGCGTTATAATCTTTCTCTGTAAGGATTAAAAGTCTCGGGATACAAAGATAATGCCTATGTTATTGCATTATATAGTTCACGTAGTATTAATGTACATTTGTATTTAAATTAGTGTAACATTAAAACGATTGCGACGAGCTCACGAATTGATTTTGTTTTTTTTTCTTTGTTAATTGTATCTCGAGTGCAGATTATAATTATAAAATATGAAAGAAACCGATTTTTATTCTGATCTTTCGTCGAGGTTAATAACGAATTATTTAATCTGTTTGCATAATTTGTATTTTATTGAATAAAATACCATCAATCTTACTTGTCATATCTTTTTATTTTCTTCACCATCTTTATAAATTAAACAGAAAAAGAATAAATAATAACAGATTTTGGACCAAAGAAGGGAAATTATATTTTTTTGTGAGCTATAAATGTAAATTAATTAATTATAGCTGATAAAGTACATCAATATCAATAATAATCAATAAAATAAATTAAGTTGATTTGTATAAAATATTTGTTAACCGAAAATTTATCGTGCAATTTGGTAGATTTTGGAGACACATTTGTTCACAATTATTTCGTTCATAAATTGTTACAAACTGCTACAGTTTTACAGGGGTAGATTCTTTTATCTTTTTTCACATTGGCTTTGTTGAGTCCTGAAAATAATAACAGTACCAAAATGTAATTAAAAAACAGTTATTTTATAACGGTTTCAAGCTAAATTCGTTGGCTTAAACAACTATCTCACCTATCGCCAACTGTTAATGGAGACTCTAATTTCTCTGCCATTGGCTCCTTCGATGAATTAATCACAGCGCCCATAAGCAGAGACGGCAATGCGCACTCCATGAATTTCACCCTCTCGGCAAGGGCAGCTTGGCGCTTTTCCAAAGACGCATTTCTTTTTTCGTACTGATTCAGCAAGCTTTCCCAATAGCTTTTTCTAGTTTTTTGTACCTCTCCCTCGAATATGGCTGCAGGTTCGCTTTCCGAAACGCAATTCGTTGACTCCATACTGGTTTGAATTTAAATAATTTTTTGTAAGAGCCTTCGACTTGTATAAATATTCGAGTATTTGTTTGAAGAATTAGGGGAGTGAAATAACACTTTAAAATTTGGATTGTTAGACTTGGGTTTAAATTTTGATGGATCAAACAATTTTAGAAAAATAACGTGAAGTTTACTGATTCTGTTTTTCCCGGATAAATATAATGATACCTATATAACATTTAAGTTTAACATTTTTATTTTAATTAAATGAGTTTATGATTTTATGAATAGTAAAAAATATTACTCTTTAATAATTCATATTTAAATAAATAGAAATTTGCATTTACATGTACATTAATAATTTTATAAAGTATACGGATTTGACATTCTAAACTATGTTCCATATATTAAGTCTGAACTGAACGTAGTTCATAACATATTTCTACACATGGGATAATAATAAATAACCTTTTTTCATAATGGTGTAAATATTTAAATCTTAAATTACAAAGTGTAAGAAAATTTTTACGTTTTAAAATGGATAACACAATATTATAAGGGGGGGAGTATATTAGGCAATGAAAATATGGAGAAATCTGCGGCAAGCCCTTGTAAGGCAGATATCCCCTTAAATATTGATTTAAATAAGGTATATAAAAATAAATGCGTATAATTTTCTTGAGTAATTACATAATATTAAAATATTAAAGTATTATTAAAAAAAAATTATTATTTTTAGAATTATATAAATAAAAATATTATAGAGGATGTTGAAGATATTAGACTCTCAGATATAGCCAATAAATTTGAATCCGTTATTCCTAAAATAAAGGTAATCGATGTAGAAGTTTCGAACTATTTAATAATATAATATCGTTATTTTAAATTTAATAGTACGTGGCACTTTGATTATACAATTTTTGTAGCAATATGAACTGTGGGAATTAATAGATCCAGTTAAATCGGCAGCTTATAAATTAAGAGAACTGGAAGATATGACTGCCAAATTAGTTCGCGCATACAAGGACGCTGATGTTCAGCCTGCAAAAAATTTAAACGAAGTAATTAAGCAAGAGATAACATTCCTTTTCTACTATATTATTTTATTACCCTCTGAGAGTAAGAAATTGTTTTTTTCTGATAATCCTTGCTGTACGGTACTTAATTAATAATACTAGAAAGTTCATAAGCGAGCGTATCGCTGATTGTTTTCTGATAGTGTTCTGATTTGTTTTGAATTTAAAATTTAAGAAAGATTTCCACCGATTAGCTTCTCGGTAACGCTGTTTGACTCACCTTCAATTCGATATTAATCGCCATCTCTCTTTGCAATAGGAAAGGAAATACGGTGCTTCTTTTAAAAATTTTAATAAATTTTAAAACAATTTAAACGTTTTTCATTGTGATGTAAAATTAACATTACTTCTCCATTTAAAAGTTTAATTTTAAAAAATTCTGAAAAACCACAGAAAACAAGTAAAACACATTGTGGGGGCGATAAATCCTTGGATGCTCGTCGTGAACCTGCCGTTTCTACAAAGGACAATACCTGTCACCATGCTGTTCCGTCAAGAAAGGACAATGATTGCAGCGATAACGACGTCGATTCTTGCGATATGGGCAGTCCATCGGTAAGAGAAAACCTCTTTAAAACCGATATCTTCGAGGAAAAATTTTACGTTAGCAGATGCTAAAATGTTCTATATAATGAAGGATAAAAAGTTGGAGTTTAAATGCAACCCGTGCCACTGCACTGTGGACGGAAACACGGGGAAGAAGAGAAAAACGAACGAGTGCCGACAAGCGGCGAAAGCTCGACGCGAGGCGAAATTCGCGAACAAACGGGCAAAGTCGGCTAGCCCAAACAGATGCTGCTCCAGCAAAGACGACGCCGACGTCGTTCTCGAGAGGACAGTGTCCAATAAGAGAATCGAGATTCAAGCGAATTTTAATGATTTGAAGTTCGGCCTTAACAGAGAAAATACGCAAATGAAGAAACGGACTTATATGAAATTAGCGGAAGGGGTCAGTCGGGCTATTTCCTGCGATATTTCTGGCTCGTCCTCGGTATACTTGAGACTTATATTATTTTTGGCAATTAAAATTTTCTTCTAAATGCGCATGTATTTTAGGAAACATCGACTTATACGTCTTCAAGCTGCGAATCGAATTATACGCTCTCTGAAAAGCCCAGAATGCTGAAAGGTAATTATTGCCGTCTTAATGAAAGAAGTTACTGGTCACTGCAATAGTCAAGAATGTATTACAATAGAAAATGAATCCATTAGTACGTGTGCTAATATTTTTTAATTATTATGCTTATAATTTAAAATTGGTATACTTATTTTCTTATGTTACTTCTAAAATATGAATTTATTCCGAAATAAAGTAATATGTTTACATCTTGTATGATAAAAAGTATTAAAATTGAATTTAGCAACTTAGAACTTATTTTTTTCAAATTTAATTTTTCAAAATCAATTACCTAACATTAATAATAATAAAGAAAAAGATATATGAATATTAAACGTTTCACATGCGATCATAAGAAAAAGAGAGGTAATTGTATAGTAAGATCAGGTACGATAATGAACCAAAGAAATAAGAGGATACAACAAATGAGTCATAATGATAATGACCACCACTGTATGCACTAAGTTTTAATAAAGTGAAAAAATTAACCGCATATGAAATGAGTAAGAAATATACAATTCTTATTCACGTTAGCAATTAGCACAGCAGTTTTCTTTGTACATTCTTTTGCAGCAATAGATTGAGTACACCGCATGCACTTATAAACAATTAATATATTTAATAATTATTAATTATTTTAATAAGTTACCTTAACAGCTAGAAAAATAAGATATTTTTTATATTCAGGTGAACAGATCTGCCCGGATTATGGATATTTGAAACCTCCAAGTTCAGGTACAACTGTAAGTTGAAAATGTACTTTTGCAACTGAAGAATAAAATATTTGACGCTCTAAATATTAAATTTATTATTTTTTTTTGTAATTTCTATAACAAGAAAAAAAATTATCAAAAAATCTATTACGCATTTTGCAAGGCTTTTATTTTTTTTTTTAAAGGCTCCTTTGCCCCACCATAAAATAGTAATTCTCAAAGCCGTTTTATGGGATAAGTAACCCAATTTTGAAATCCAAATCGCTCGAGTCAAAAACTCCATTCTCTGCCATTCTCTTCTCCCAAAGAGTTTCTGGAATACCCGTAAAGCAGCGCTATTTTCGTATTTATTCCTAACAAACTGATTTGAACTAGCCTGCATATCTTTCCTAACAGGTCTACTGTTCGAGTTCGAACAGTGAACTAGATGCATGTGCGACGAAAGTATCCATCTGCTCCTGCGGATGCGGCGATGCGAAGGAGTTGGGGGCGCCAAGGTGGGCTATGACATTTTTCGTAATAAATTTTTAAAGGTAAGTCTCGTGAAAGGCAGCTGCTCGGACAGTTAACGAGTTGTGCCAAGTGGCACAGCGCGATGATAAAGATTCAATACCTCATCTCCTCGTGTTTACGCGCACAGTTGCACAAGCTTTGGATTCCATGCTAATACTGCAGAAAGCTATTTTTATTTTGTTTCTGTTTTAATGCTAGATTGCCTTTTGCTCTTTTAATGTTTACTGCGAGACGTTGAATTTCGAAAATAAGCCTGAATTGAGTTGCTGTGTAGAGAACGTATTTGAAAATTACTTTTATCGTGAAATTTCGAATTTTCGCGAAAGATGTTTGCTACAGAAATTTATGTAATTTATTTAGTAATTCAGTTTACGATTGCTTTTTAGTCTCTTCTACAATTACGCTCCAAATTAAGTTTTAAAGTAATATCTCAATTTCGGCGAATCTCTTTACAGGTTTAATACCACGTTTATTCTTTAAGTAATAACAATATTACTTGATTTTAAATAACAACGTCTAATATTTGTTACGGATATTATACACGCAAGGAGCATTAATTTAAGCAAACATCATTAATTGAAGCAATAAAATTTCTCATTAATTCGTTTTTTATTTAAATTCGTTTTTTTTTATAATCGTGGTTTTAATTGCTCACATCTCTGTATTAAATACTTATAGCAAGTAATTCGAGCATCTATTTCGCAATTAAACATACCTTATGAAATCCAAAAACATTTCAATTATGGAAAAATATTTCTTGATAATATTATTTAAAGAAGCTGCGATTTTCACTTTCTTGTAATTTATGAACTAGGTATATTTATGTTATTTTATTAATTTAAAAAATTATTTATAACTAAATCTTTAAAGAGATAATTTATTTATAGGCAATATACAAATTTAGTGCTAGAATAAATTTAAATATTTATTTGCATTAAAAATAAAATATTAAAAATTATAAGTACTACATTTACAATTATAATATTTTTTAAAAACGTTGTACTTCATGTCTAACAAGGAGTAAAAGAAAAGCGATTCCAATGCGTACTATATTTGTAAAGCTGATCTACGAGCTTAGATAAACGAGCAGTTTCTCCTTTTTTACCATTGAAACGTGCATTTAACATGAAAATTCCATGTAAAACTTTACTTACATAAACTGTCGCGTAACGTAACACACTCAGACACAACACCAGGCTGTTTTCTCTTTGCCACCTACGCATCATAAAAGTTTGACAAAAAACGTAGGTTCTGCTGTCAGTGTGTAAGCTGCGGTAAGAATATGGCAAAGTCACGGATCGCGTAAGAAAATTCAAAAGTCATCGCCCGCTAAAAACTCAACCATCGATAGGATTACGTCAAAGAGTTTACGGTGTTAAAAAAAACGGATTGTTACTCAGGTTTGTGAATTATCTGTTTTGAATTTTCCGATGATTTATTTTTGTGTAGTTACTAATTTTTTCTTTTAATTTAGGAGTGTTGTTGATATCCAAAAGTGCCCTTGTTTTTTATAATCTTTTGTGACTGCAAGTGTCTTCCTGAGTAATTAAAGGCCTTCTATCAAAGTTATACAAATTATTAATTAATATTAATTAATACAAAATAAATTTGGATAATTTAACGTTCAAAACACACTTAATCTTTTTAAATGTATACTTTTAACGCACATCGTCCGAAAAATGAATAGTTTCGTTTTCTGAAAACGTATAACTTTTCTATTCAATACATATATTGGAGGCGCTGCTATAAATAATTATTAGCAGCACCTTCATTATCAAAGAAACAGCGATAAAAAAAAGAACATAAACAAAACAAAAGTCAAATCTCAATGTTTTATTCGTCTTTTAAAATGTCATTAAGTACGTAAAGAAAAATTATTCTGAGCTAATTCATTTTTTTAGGTGTCTTTTTTAGTACATAATCATAATAAAGTAATTAATGAAATCACTTTGTTCAATATAAAATAATTTAAGCGGTGTAGCAGTAATTATTTTATGAGAAGCAGAAGCCTCAAAACTATTAGATAATTTATTACTAATGAACATCGAGGCTGTTTGCCTTTATCTTTCTTCGCTACTTGACTGCAATTATTTTATTATGCAATTTAAATTATGAAATATTTGATACATTTAATGAGCTTTTTATAAAATCATTAAATAAGATGAAGGTTATAGCAATTTACGTACCTATACACTTTAAGTAAAATAGAATAATAATATTTAATAACCAAGATGTTTTCAGCTTGTTCAAATTTAATATAAGAAGAGTTACTGTACAACTTTTTGTTCCAGCACCACCTTTTTACGACTGTTAATATAGATCTATTAAATAATTTCAAACGCGTCTTAAATTTTACTTATGTAATAAAAAATCTCGTAATTAAGGAAAAATAAAAACTTATACAATAAATAAAATATCTAATATTTCAATTTAAATGAGAGAATAGTGATTTTGACCAACAAATGGAGAAGTTTGACAAAATCGGGGTTTTAAAAATAAATATCTTTATAACGCTTCATTATATTACTTTATTTTGTCCTTGGCATTACTTGATCAGTCCTGCCAGTACGACTTCTTTTTCGGGCCGCCTTTCACCATTATTTAGGGCTTGCTTTGAACGAATTTCTTTTATCCGGCACACAAATCAATAACCGTTGTTGTAGCACAAGAAAACTATTACTTACCCACGATTAAGTTTTACTGTTTTTGCAGCGGCACATTGCCATTGTCTTCTTTGTCAGTTGAAAGTAGTAAATGGGATAATATAAAGGGTAGACTCATTTCTGTAATTTTCTAAATGGTTTATTTGATGTCACGAAGTACAAAGAGTGTAAAATATGTACAAAAAACCATTACTTGTATTTTATATTTTTTTACATCTGCTTACACATAAATAAAAACTTTTCATCCGCTTATGCTTTAAATAAGTAAACAACGGTTAAACTGTACAAAAATATATTGTTGTAAAAATAGTTTCTTATATTTGTTTGAAAAAAGTGTTTATTACAAGAAATGGATTAATATTTATTAAATATTTTACATTAGAAACTGTAGCAAGAAATTTTTCTTAAATTTTTATAGAGGTAAAAAAATACATATTTTTGTACAAAAAATTAACCACAGCACAATAACGCAACATATTTACGATTGCTCGTCATAAGCATTATTATTATCGAAAAATAAATTATAAATTTATTAATATATTATGTGATTAAATAATCATTCATGCATGCATCTACTTTACATGATTTGCAATGAATACGTCTTGGCACAGAGAAATTATTGTTTTTAGTTTAAAACTTGCCCTTTGTTGTTTTGTTCTTACTGTTTTGATATTTCAAATGACCAATTATAAAAAAAGCCTTGAATTTCTTACATAAATTTAAATTTAAAAAAAGGAAATTTATTACAATAATTTTTGTATTTTTGATTTTATTATTAATTATAACGATATTATCCTTGGTAATATCAATATCGAGTTTTGTAAAATCTTTCATTGAAATGAATTTTATGTAGTAAAGTATGTGGTAAAAGCATTATTATTTCATGTTTATAAAAATAAGTACGGAATCAATATGTAAAAGATACGTTAGATTAAAATTTTTAATTGTTAAAATCAATTTTAAGCTCTTTCATTTCTTTAATATTAACATCTATATAAAATTTTATGTATGCAACCTCATATGAAAATCTAACGTCGTATAGAATAAAAACGTAAATTAATTTTAAAGGTTAATGAAGAACGATACTTTATAATAATATAAAATATGGCTTTTTAAATCATAACGCGAAAAACGGAAGGTTTTTAGAATCGGCAAAAGATTTTCCGCCAAGTCAATTTACTGCCGCTGTATCGACCATCGATCGAGTTCGACATTTCAAACGGACTTAGTTCGAGGTATGAAGAAAAACTTCCTGCGATCGAGCAGGTCTTCCAAACTGTTCAGATCCGGCAGTACCGCGGGAATCTCGAACTTGGCGCTGCTCGCGGGTGGTTTTCTCGTCGTGAAATAAGGCTTCCTGTTCTTGTTCGTTTGGTGACGCGGCGTGAAGTACGCCTCTGTCGTCGTCGGCGTCTTCGGGTAGTACGGATCTTGCTCCGCGTCACCGGACAGCAAGGGCTTCGTCGGCGCGGCGAATATCGAGGCCTCCGTGCTCGTGCGAACTTTAGTCGGGCTGGGAGTCGTCGTCCTCGGCGTCGGATTCGCTAAGAAGCTGAAGGAATGATTGGTAGGTTTGTTGTTCTGTATTGAACGGAGGGTTTCTACGTAAGGAAAGTCGTCGTTTCGAAAATTGAAGGAGGATCGCGAGAAGGACGAAGAATCGGACTTAAGGAACGGCGGTTCGAGGAAGTTCACTGGTTTCGGCAGCGAAAAAGTGGCCGAAGAATCGGATCTGCTCAGACCGCGCGCCTTGACCATCTCTAGAATCATTTCTGTGCGAGGACTGAATATAACCGACGGGCTCGAGGGTTTATGAAAGTTGTTATTAGTGGTATCAATTTTGAAGGGTTCTATCGAACTCTTTTGGAATCGGGTGCTGTCGGTTTTGAGAGATTCGAACGTCTTCTTCGGAAAGAAAACATTATCGTCCCTCTCGGGTGGCGGCTCTAGAAAAGAGAACTCGTCGTCCGGGAAATTATTGAAATTTTTGGTGTTTTTGAAAGATCCTGATGGAGGCGGCGGATTTACTGAAATCGTAGTTCTCGCCGTTGTCGAAGCGAAATTTTTAGAGTGCGCTTCGAAGGAATCGTCGTTAAAATGATTTGGCGTTACACTTGTCTTCGTTGATTCGCGCGATCTGTAAAATAAAAACAAAAATGTATAGCTGAAGCCCTTATAAACTTACAAGATTTATTCCTGCGACATTTTGATTACAAATTTTTGTTTATATCTACTATAGACTGAGGAAAGAAATATAGTAAAAATTACAAATAATCTTGTAAATATTACCATAAAAATTGGTCAAAACCAAAAAAATCACTATACTTTGTAAGAAATTTTAATACACTGTTTGTTAACTTTTCCTATATAATAAAGTATGGTAATTTCTTTGGTTTTGACAATCTGTACTGGCCTTACTAGGCAGTATGGCAATTTTTATTAAACTTTTCTCCCAGTGTAATAATCACGATAGAAAAGGATAAAATTCGGCGAAAGAATAAAACCTCACCTCGTGGTCGCGGTCTTCGTGCTCGGTTCTCTATTGGTCAAAAAGACGCTGGAATTTAGCTCGAAGGTGGGATACTTGGCGGCGCTGGCGCCCTTCGACTCGGGATTGATCCTGAAGGAGCGAGCGTAGCCCCTGGAATTGGAGCCCTCGCCCCTTGGCTCGGCGAACGAGGACGGGGGCGCGTCGTGGTTGTTGTCCTGGCCGATTCTCGGCTGGGGCGGCGCGCTCTCGACGTTCGCCCTGCAGTCGACGAGGTAGGCGTGATCGCAGATCATCGCGTCCTGCCGGAAGGCCGTGTCCTCGGGACAGTAGTGGGCGAAGTGGTTGCCGTGGTCGTCGCACATGTGGTAGCCGCGGCAGTTCGTTTCCACGTCCGCGTAGAAGCCCATCGGGCGACCGTTGCAGCTGAAGTCGGGAGAGACCGGCGGGGGTTGGGTATTCTGAAGGAAAGCAATTCTCTGACTTGAATTTTCTAGTGTTAAAGGGGGGATATTATTTATTTTAGTGTTATCGCGTCGTTCGATCGTAATGAGAAATGTGTGGCTACTTAATGATGACCTGTAGTACATTACTTTTTATCCAGGAGTGGATCAGCTACAAAAAGTCGCTCGTAATAAAACGTTTTAGGTAAGTTACGCAAAGAGGTGTACACGAAGGTTAAGAACCGATTGTATTTAAATTGTTCTCTATCGTTGAGCGTCTCTACGTTAAAGTCTTTTCATGAGTCAAGATGCAATATCTTTCAGAAATTATATTACAAATGTTGAATAATAATGTCGAAAGACTCATTTTTAAATTTTAAATATGATTTTTTAGTTTTATCAGTAAATATTGAAAAACTGATTGAATCGTTAAGCATCAAGAAGTAATCAACTTTAATGATTTTAGTAATAAGTATTGCTCATAAAAATCTGGTAGACTGGAAGTATATCGCTTCTGCTACATGATATGTTTAATTGCCCCTTTAGTAGCAATTTATGCAAGGGAAGACTTACTGACGGAGCTCTGAATATTACGGTGAAAGCTAAGAAGCGATGGAACCTTATCAGGAAAAGAGCTTGCTTATTTATAGCAATTTAAATACTCCCTATTAAAAACCGGAACTCCTCTAAGTAACCTCATTACACGGATACTAAGAACGAAGAATACAGCGGTTGCTTCATAAAATCTAGTAAAAGTGCTTTAAGAATAGCTGATTACAAAAAATCTCATGGGATGACCGTGATGGAATATTTAAATTGCATCTAAACGTTTATGTAACTAACATTTATACATCAATTACGCAATTAGATACGAATAGTTGATTAAATTAGTTGAGTTTTCTAGCATTTATAGCTAATTGGCTATTTTTTTAGCATTTGTCATTTTATGTTATTTTTTAAAATATACAGTGTGCGAAAATTTCACAAGTTCTTGAATTTTACTCGAAAAAAAATTTTATGAGGTATAATTTTTTGTAAACTCTATCTGTTTTAAGTATAAGTAAACGTGATAAACCTAGATTTTTGTGCAATAAACCTACAAATATGAAAATTAGATTTACTTTTTGCAACAAACATAATTTTAACATAATAAGATAATGAGCACATCCTAAAAAGTTATTTAGAAATGATTATCTAAGCATAAAATTTCTCAAATAATGTAATTATTTTTTTATGGATAATAGAATTACTCAATTTATAAGAATATTACATATTTAGTTACAAAATGTTTCACAGATGCACATATACAGAAAAATACTTCACAAGATTTACATTTAATAATAACCTATAAATGGAAATTTATTTCGATTAACATAAGGACTGTGCTTTTCACGAGACTCTTAATGCAATTTACCTTGCCTATTTACAAGCGCTTAAACAATTGTTGTGAATTGTATTTTTTTTAGACTCCTAATCATATTCAGTTGACAGTCAGAGTTAACAATCAATTATAATATTATACCAAACGAAGAATAAATCTACTGATCGAAATGCTTGACCTGGAATTATTTATTTAGTTGAAACTTGCGTTCAGACAAATTTTTTTATATTGTAATTTACTGAAAAATATTTGTGCGACAAATTACCATTAATAAATATTTCTACATTATTTATTTAAAAAAATAGAAACATTTTTAATCGTTTGTTCAAATTTAGTGTATCTACATATTGCTCTATTTAGTCCATATTGCTGTACCAAAAACCAAACAAGAAGAAACCTAAGAATTCAAGACAGGGCCGAACTGCATAAAATCTTTTCCGTGCAAGAAGAAAATCACCGATCAGTGATCAATATTTTGTAGGCGTAAAATAGTCGTTTACGTCGTTAAGGAACAAAAAAAAAGTACAATAATTCACGATAAAAGTCTTGATTCGTTTCTGCGTTCATACGGAACTGTCATTATTTCTTTGCCGAAAGAACTAATTCACGGCACGCGAAACATGGCTTCCTGCCAATCGGTTAAATCTTTTTTCGGCAAGTTTTCACGTGCCGCTAAATACTTAAATTGCTCGCTCGTTCCTGCAGCGACTATCAAAAAAAGTTTAAAGAGCCTTAAGGGTATGTCGGAGCTGGGCAGTTGTCTCTCTCGCACGTACGAGATTCTAACCTAACTCTTTACTTTTTTAGTTGTCAAATTATATCTTCAAAAGTAATTTTTTTGCTATAAATCAGGTCGAATATAATACGTTATTGATATACCTACACGGGAAATACCTTTTCTTATATATTGTGACAGTAGTTATTTAGTATTCAGAGAAAAAGAAATATGTGCGAGAGAGACAGACATAGCCCGGCTCCGACATCCCCTTAATGCAATAATTTTTATTACGAATTAAGCTAAATCTCCGATACAAGATTCAATAACGCGAAACGGTTGTTTACGTTGCATAAGCAGTTTTTGAACCGTCGCATTACATATGCGAGTGGACGTCGCGATGATGCTCGATGATACCCGAGGCAATAGAATGTATCCTTGCAAATTCCTTCTTTAGTACACATAGAGATTACAAAAAGGCAAATTAACATAATCCTAAAAGAATTTAAACGACTGGATCGAAGATGTGCTTTTTGCCAATACAATATATATTCGACTGCACCGAGACAACTTTTACTTTTTTGTTCTCGCCTGACGGGTTTCTGTAATTGTAATATTAAGCGTGCAGATGTGCACGAATGATTATGTTAATTACTCCGAACTTTTTTTTTTTTACGGGACACAAAGAAAACAATGCATCGTTTTAATCAGCTAATTTCCTATCATTAAGCGACGTAGGGTGCAGCCTTTCTCTTTAATATTGCCGATTTTTCCTCATTTTTTTTTCTTTATTTCTTATGCTTTCCGAACTACTCCGAAGTAATAATAGTAGAAAGAAAAGAGTTTAATGCACGTCTCGTGATGCTGGAAATCAAATTTTACCTTCACTCTCTACAGTCCCTATACGCCTTCCGTGACGATAAAACTGCTCGAGTTGATATTACATTTTATGAAACGATAAAAAAATGAATAAACTTGATAATTTTATGGTTTTCTATTAAAGCATTATACTTGTCGCTAGTATAAATTATAAATTATAGTTTAGAAATACTAATGAAATTCAATTAAAATATAATCTTCCAGAAAGCCAAAAGGCTTCTTAAAATTGAATTTCACGAGATGTTGAAATTTCTTTAAATTCTGCTAAGGAAATTAAAATTGAATTTAAGTATTGCTCACAAGGTTTTCCATTCATTTTCAAAAAGAAGAAATTGGTCGAACGAAAAAATTATGAAGATGACCCTACAATTATAGTTCGAAATCATTAACGTAATAAGTCATCCCATGAGAATTTATTATACGCACGCCTACGTAAGTAACTTGATTTCTCTATTTTTAGATTATGTCATTCATCTGATGCAGTTATCCTTTAACCTCTGAAAGTTAACGATTGCTTTAATTACGTGGGATCAATTTTCCTAACTTTTTTTTATAAATTAAAAACCATTTCTTTGATTATCGTAAAAGTACGCTGATTTATTAAAAACAATTCTAAATCTAAAATTTAATTAAGATAAATTGATTTCGATGCACGAAATCCTCGACCATTATAGCGAAATAAAAATTTCCTACTATTGGCTATTCTGCAATTAGCAGGATTTAAGATTTATATTAAAATTAATATGTATCCGAAATAATTTTTCTTTCCGTAATATTTAAATTAAATTAAATCCGATTTTTTTAGTTACCCTGCAGTTAAAATTCAAGCTTGAACATTTTTTTTTATCGAATCACTCGTACGAACAGCGTCAATCTCCTTTCTAATATTTATACAGACCCCACAAAACACCTCTACTCATCCGTCAGTACTCAAATCACCGACCCATATCACAAGCCTGACTCTCGACCTCTCCCGGAAAAACTCGAGCTTTCGCCAGTCGATCTCCCGAGCTTGCTCTCTCGCGCGAACGAACAAACAAAAAAAAAACCACCACCACCAAAGTACTCACGAAGGACTCCCTGGCTGCAGCCGCGAGCCCGAGCATCGTCCAAAGGCTCGCCAGCACTCGGAACTCCATGACTGGACGACGACGACGACGGTGTGCGAGGCGGGTGAGAGAAAAAGAAGATCGGACTCGATCGTTCGTACGTTCCCGGTCACGGGTGCCTCTGGAGCGTGCGGCACGCGCGCGCGCCTTCCACCTTCGGCCGGCGAGATGAGCCAAGTGAAAGTGAAGAAGGACGAGCGCCCGCTCGCTCGCGCGGGAGGATGCTTATACGTATCGGCGCGGGGATCCTCTCTCTCTCTCTCTCTCTCCTCTTGCTGCGCTGCGGCCCTCTCTTCCTCCGCCTCCGATCGGTCCGGCCTGACGGCAAAGCCCGATGGCTCCGAGCCTGGAAAGGAAAGGGATATTTCGAAAAATCAGCCTCGCGGGTAGACGATTGTTCGAGCGGACGTATTGTCCGTGGACTTTCAAGTTTATTCCGACTAATTTCGCGATCCCGCCGTCGGAGCCCGCGGAGGAGAAGGCCCTCGGGGCGAGCTTTGGAATTGTTTTGCGCGCGCTGCCCTTTTGGATTTTGCAAATTCGACGCGGGGAAGTGAAAAATTAACGCGATATAACTTTTGAATTATTGGTTGCGTTAGTTGTTTTGTTTAATTAATCTTGTGCGTTGGTAAATTAGTTGGCCTGCAATATTTGTCTGACAGCGGTTGCAGATTGTATAAGACAGGATATTACTGCATTTAAATTTATTCGACCGTTTCGAAATTGGACCTTTTAGTAATTGTATGTTGGCATTTAATGCACTGGCAAAGAAAATAACAGGCTGGTTAAACGTGGTAAAATTTTTATGCTTTGTTATCTTTTTTTTTTCGCATGAACAACGGTTAGTTAGTCTATTATTTATTTTGCGCTTGTCTTCAATTTGCGGTCGACTAAAAGCTATTCGACTCATTAAACGAGAACAAAGATTCGGTAATTAAAAATTTACAGACAAAAAGAAGAAAATGGTAAAATCTCTTTTACACGCTTCATAAAATTTTTCGTTTGAATATGTAGATAAAGGATTTTTTTTGAATAAATTTTAAATTTGAATACATAAATAAGGATTAATAATTTAATTTAGATTGAAGTTTATTAATAGAATTTAGCAGTGCAATTTAATGAGCACCCTAATTACAGTTTATTAGTAATAATAAGAGCACTTTATCGTTATAAGGGCTCATTATTATTTGATAAGCCTTTCCTTAATATTAATTAGCATCATTATTTTTCTTATTCTTGAATTTACATTAACTATTCGTTTAAAAAAATTGATTTCAATTAAAATAATATTAACTTCAAAAGAAACAATATCGCTGAAAAACTCACGATTCTTATATGTATAAACAAAGCAATCCTTTATATTTTCTACCTCACCAAAAATAAAAAACTAAAATATATATCTCATATCTATTTTACAATTAAGTATAAAAAGGTTGATGGCAGTCAAGTTATAACTTTTGGTAATTGAGTTCTTTTATTTTCACAAAAAGCGCTATAAAAAGAAACCACCGAATAGTGTGTCGAGGAAGAGATCGTAACTTTCGACCGCCGCAGTTCGTTTTCACGGCTATCTTTTTTTTACAAGAAAAGCGACTGAAAGTTCAAATAGAATTGTAGCTTGAAATGTTTTTGCTGTCAAATTTTAAATTTATTTATAAGTAAAATGAACTTCCTGTAACTGTAACGCCATTTTCAGAAGACTAGAAACTAAACTATTTCTTAATAATTGTTGAAATAAAAATCACTAAATGTAAATTTATGGTCATTCACTTTTATCGTTATTTCGTTTGTACATTAGATATGCAGGATGCGTTATAGTAAATATACAATTTCACGAATTTTAAGTGAAATGTATATTTATCAACGATCATAAATGAATTAATTTTGAACATATAATATTATCCTGTTCGCATTTGACTATCAAAATTTGATTCAAGTTTATCATTCGATATTTATTATTAAATTAAAGACCCTGAAATGCAGAATTTCCAATATGTTTTAAAAAAATTGTATAGAATTCACTAGAATGGTGTTGATCTTTTGATTGTAAACATTTACGAGTCTTATATGATGTAAATTAGTTATGTACATCCATTTCAATAAATTTATTATAATTATAAGAATACATATATGTATTTAAAAAATTAGTTGAATATGGTATAGAATAAGCATCTTTTCTAAGTTTTAAAAAACTAGTGCACGAATTAAACGGTTATCAAATAGAATATTCATATTTGCTTTCTTACGAACTTTGATAATTTTAGAAAAGTAATGACACTGTCAACACCGAACGGACGAAATTAACCATCGAAAATAAAGAGCTTCTTTCTACAAATAACAGAATTACAATGCAATGAAAACATTCTGATCTGCATTACTCCAAATTAAGAAAAAATGTAATTTATACTTTGTTACTGAAACGTTGAGTATTAAAAACTTACGAAGAATAAACAGTGTTTATACGTTAGAAAAAGTTCAGGTGCATATACACCGGGAAAAGTGCGAAGCAGTAAATGAATTGATGCATGAATGTAGGTTCAAAAAAAAAAAAAAATGAAACTGGCAAACCAGTAAGAAAGTCAACATGAGGGCGTAGGCATCTAACATACCCGGAACTAGAAGCGCGTAACGCGAGCGCGTAACAGGTACAAAATGTGCACTTTAAAAATGCTAAAGTGTATCATTTTAGAAATTTTTCTTTACTTTTATCATCGACAAAAATAGCTTTTCAAATTCTCGTGCACAATTCGATTGCACAAAACATGGCTAATCTGTCATATTCAAATCTAGAGTGTAGGCTTAAAAAGGAACCTGAAAAATCACGTGACTCTTTAACCACTTTTATCATGTTCGTCACTTGAAACATTATAAACATTAATATTACTTCGATTTATCATTAAAGCAGGATTTATAAACGATATACTTAATAAATTGATCACATACCTCACCCTTTCCACTCGCAGCAATCAATCCAACTGTTCGTCCCTCTCGCGGATGCTCTATCCCCCAAGAGCAGTCCCGTCAAAATTCTGCAGCATATAATTGAGTTGACACGTGCGACGCGGCAAGAATGTCACCGATCTTCAGCCAGCTCTGCCCCCTCCCCCTTTTCCCGTACGCGAACGATCCTCGCCGCGGCGACGGAGCTGCAAGGCGCACTCGAGCCGCCAGAGTTCGAAGGTTACGTCTGCGACCTCGGCGACGTCGGGGCACGTGATAACACACTAGGCGACTCGCGCGAAAGTCGTCGTCGTTGTCGTCGTCGCGGCTCGGAGTCCCCGAACGGATTGTGAGACTCGGCGCTGTGCGCGGCGGCCACGTGAAAGGAGGCGCGACGCACTAAAAATTCGAGCCGCACTCGGCTCGCGTTCTATTCTCGCCCTACTCGCGAGACCGTCGCATGTATATATATATATATAAGACACCGATCGTCGGCAATTTTTTTTTTTTTTTTTTCAATTATTATAGGCTTTACGCATAAACATCCGGGCGCTGAACGCTGCGCGAAAGCGGCGATCGTTAAGAATGGATGTCGGTGGCGAAGCAATTAAAAAAACGTTATTATCGCTAAAAGTCGGTTGCGAACAATAAAGGAATCGGATATCGGTAACCTCTTTTGCAGATAATGCATTTGCGTTTCTTTGTAATGAAGCCTTTTTCTGGGTTAATGTACCCGGGCTGTTTTATTGACGGCGTTCTGATATTGCAGTTTTGGTATTGTTAAAATTTATGTGCCCTCTTAAAAGACTTGGATCCTATATTCTGGTAGGGAAAAAATGCAAAAGTAGATCGAATCAATTGTAGTTAGTCAGTTGAATGAATCATGGACATAAAGTACTGGTGGTATTTCACTCAACTCGGGAAAGAGTTTTATTTGAGGTAAGTTAAACGTATTGGAATGCTGTTAACTACGTAATTTCCGATTGATGAATGTGCGATAAAAAATATGAAAAAGAAAAAACCTTACACGTTAACTTTATGCTTTATCTTTCTATTTTCTTTTTGTGCATTCCAAATTTTTCACTTTCTGATAAATTTTTAAAGCATTACCGATGAGACCATCTTATAAATATGAAAGTCCATTTACACTTTCCAAAGGACTTACCAATTACAACATTTCTTTTTTTCAGAAACCACCTACGCAGACTCTGATTATAAAATCATCTTTTACATAACTCTAATCTGCAAAACCTTAAAATACAAATATTTTTTTAAAAATTTCGTATAAACTGGTTATTTATCTTTGTTAATAAGTATAAGTATAATAATTATATTAATATAACAAAAATTAAATAAAATATCCTCCATTACAAATCACTATCACATGTAAGATGCTGAACAAATAAGATTGATAATGAAATGTCCGTTCCCTCGTTCATTGTTGCTCCTATTGAATTCTTTTCGCAATCGCTATTGAGTTATTCTTCCCGACTGATTTATACAATGGCAAAACTCAAGAAGTATGACTAAGATTACCTCATGTCACTTCTGGGATGATCTGAAAATTCTTGCAGTGGATGCATTATATATTATAAATAATTTACCAGCAAATTTAGTCAGTGATTGTATATATTTGTCGTTTAGAAAAGTTTTTGAAAACTTATTGTCAAAAGACATAAATATCTTGACACTTTTACGTGGTGTTATTTTATTACTTATATTATTAGTGCACTGCGTCATTGCGCAAGAAAGAATTATTACGCATTACCTTATTAAGTAATGGACCAGAAGATTGGTTAATAATAAATTTAAAATTTTTCATGATTCAAAATCATCAAGACGTAAATTCATTATACTGAAGTTCTATTAACATGACTTCATACCTTTTAGATCCACGAAAGTAGGTAGAATTTTGCACATTTTGATAACCATCTTTATTAGTTACGTGATTAATAATTCAGTAATTACTATTTCTGTCTCATTTTCATGATGTAAATCGTTTCTAATTTTAGAAATACTCAGTTTCATAATTCAAGTTAAACTGAACAGATCAAGGGTATTTTCAAAATTATTAACGATTAATAATATAATTTGAAAGCATAATTCAAAAAATTATTGCTTATATTAAATTCTTTTTGATTGATGAAAAATCAATAATGAGAATCAAAAATTGTAACAAGTATAAGAAAGTTTAAAAAAATTTAGAGTTTATTCTCCTTTTGATTTAGTCTATCACCCAGATCTACTAACAGTAGAATTACTATTACTAGAAAACGTATACGAAAAAATGACAAATTGAAATCTCAAGGTCAGGTTTTACGGTACAATTGCATCCTTTTAAAAAGTTGCTCCGGTGTTATTTCGGAGACTTTCTCACATCGTGACAAAAAATACTGCTATAAAACCTTGTTACTTTTATTACTTACAATTTGTCTTCAAAAGGAGAGTGTTCACGGGAATCTAAGAAATCTAACTTGAAAAAAAGCGTTTAAAACCTTTTCCGTTATAAAAAGCCAACCGTGTCCGAAATTCCCAATTTAACGGGTAGTATAAATATTGATTTCTGTGTAAGTAGAAATATACCGATTGTGAGCAGACAGATAAAAAAAATTCTACTGAGTAAAATTTACTTTCAAATGCATTATAAACCAAATAAGTTATGCAGGTTAAATGATATATTTTTGTAAACATATTCCGGTTGAAAATGTATGATTAACGAAAATAATTTCCTACGAAACATTTTCAATTTTCTGCGGCTGACCCCAAAACTATGTAATTGTAAAAAAACTCGAATAAGTATGATAACAAAGCAATCCTTCACGCGGTATCTTATATTTCTTCCTTTTATAGTAGTTTAATGTAAATCCAGAATGTAAAAAATGTCATTATTTTCACGCAAATTTTCTACCTACAAGTACAACTGCGCGACTATTCAGCAAAATTCTTGAAATAATGGCAGATTGGCGAGAACTATATAGGAAAGATTAAACCACAGAAGTTATTTTGATCGCTCGACTATTTTTAATTGTATTTAAATTTTTGTTCTTAAAATTTTATAAAAGAACAACTTCTTTGTTACATTCATTTCATTTTGACTTTTATTATTGCAAGTTGTAAAATTTTATTTCGTTTCGGTCACGCCTTAAAAAGATGTGTACGGTATTTTTCTATTGAAATAATTATCAATCGCGAACGTACTAACACAAATAAATGTAAAATATGTCTTAACGGGAATCGTAAATTTTACTTACAAAGTATATATTTCGTCAGTTACGCGATTGAACCGTAAGTAAATACTATAAATACTTTCTTCGTTTTCAGAGTCTTTTTTCTTTAAAATAAAGGATAATATTTATCGCCGTGTTTTGCTAAAAAAAATATAAATTCATGTATTATTTTTACACGTGCAATTATTCAAATTTTAATCAGAATATGCGATTGGATCAATAAAACAAAATATCATTTATCGAATAACTTTTTTTCCCTTCAAAAAAGTGCATTTAAAAAATATGAAGTTAAAAAAATGAGTATTTTTTTATAAAGTTTAAATTGAAATATCTTCAGCTTTACGTAACAACAATCAAAAAAACTACGTAATAATTAAACGAGTAATTAATTTCAATGAATTTAAAATTTTCGGTCTTAATATTACATAAAGTAATCCATCAATGTTGATGAGCGTAACACTATTGAAAAGCCGGAGCGGAAGCGCACGTTGTTCTTTGTAGTCCCAGACTTTCTTTTCTACGGGAAAGTCCTTCTTAGACTTAGACTCGATAAGTATTTCACAGGCACCTTATACATAATTCACTGAGATGAACGATATTTCGATTATTAAAACAATAATGGCGCAATGTATTCGTTACAATTAAATGGAATATACATTTTATAGGCAGTGAGCAGAAATCAAAATTTAATTGAATTCAGCCTACCGATTCTAAGGAAATTCTTCCGATTCAATACAAGCTAATGTTTGAGAAAGATACATACAATAGTTTTATATTTTAAAGTATTCTGAGGATGATAAATTAAAATATTCACATTGCAAAATTATCAATATTGTGATTCAGGTCATGAAAAATAAAGGCATATAATCGTCTAGAGAAGATCGGAAATAAACAGTTGACGTGACAATTAAACCTTTTAGAAACATGATATTTTTTTATTTTATTCAACGTCACCTTATTTATGCTTTCATATGTTACTGATCAGCGACGGGAGTCAGCATCAGTGTGTTCTGATAAACTTCTTCCGGAGACAAAGGTTTGATAAACTTCTTCCAGAGACAAAGGTTTTTAAATTCATCAATCTGAATTCATTCTTTATGTTTTTATCGAACGAGCCGTCGAAGATACCAAATTTACATAATATATATAGCTAATTTACACGATTTCAATATTGCGAGTTCAATAACAAAGTAGACAATTGAAAAGCCCTTGAAAACTTTTTAGTTTAATTTTTGATTCCGAACGAAGAATTTACGAAGTTTTGGTCAAACTAAGTGCATAAATAAATAGCTACGCATCACACAAACAAATTTCGCTCAGCTAAAAGCGCGTCGAATCCAAGTTAAAAGTACTCTACCTACGGCAATCACGCGAACCCAAGTTACCTACTCCACATGTAAAGGCCTCGATCTCACGTTGCATAATAAGTAAGCCGAGCAGTCGTTTGCCTGTCTCCCTCTCTCTCTCTTTCTTTCTTCTCTTTGCGGGCAGATTGCGGTGCGATATTCTTTGCCGTACGGCGCATCCGCAAATTATTCGCCCTGTGTGCTCTCTCCTTGCGAAACTTGCAAAGGTGTACCCCGATTCCGGCTTCGCAACAGGCAGACGGCAAAGCCTCGCCGCGGATGTCCGCGGATGGAATTCTCTTTGACCCGAATGAATCTGTTTAAGTCGCTTGGTTATATATTTTTTTATCGTTAAGATATACTAGTTTTTCCTCTTGCCCTAACTTTCGAGTTATTTTTTTAAAGAACCAATAAATTTAAATTTCGCACTAAAACTATATTCTATAACGTTTATTTTTTGAGATCTATTAAATGTAACAATTTTATTCACAATTCATTATTTATAAAATGTATTGAGATTATCTTATCATATTATTACTCAGTAGGCTTCTTATTTGTAATTAAAAACAGAAGTAAAGAGGAAAACGTAATATTAATTTTGAAAATAAATATTTATTTTAGTAATAAGCTTAACAATCATATTTATATGTTAACATATCTTATATGTTAAAAATACTTTTAACAGTCTTTTTATTGAAAAATTACAAAGGTGTAATTTTTATGTATTATATATATCATGTATTATATATAGTTATAATTAATTATTATTGAGTAAAAAATAATTATTTTTAAAATATATTTTAAGTATTAATTATAATGAATGAATGCAAGATACTGGATGTTAAAATGGGATAAATCACAACCACTTGAATGGCAGTTTTATAAAATGCCAAAATTATGTGTGCACCTTCGAAAAAACTTTTTGAGTGAAATTAATTTCATCTTGTAAGTTCTCCTGGTAATAATTTTGCAAATCTTTATAGAAACCTAATGTAGTTTCATCAAGTGAACTCTCCATTGTTTTAACCAATGGAAAAACTTCTTTTGCAAGTACTTGATAAATATTTTGGCCTTGTCCCGGCTGAAATGCTGAATAATGAAACTAAAAAGAATTATTTTATTTTAATAGTCATCATTTGCAAACTATAACTTTTAAAATCATTCAATTTAAATGCATAGAGAATAAAAATTTATATTCAACCTAGAGAAATACGTACGTATAGTGCTAGACTTTTTTCGCCAATATCTATTGCATGTAAAAAGAATTTTAAACAATTCTTGATATCTTTTTTCTTTAGATAACTAAGTGCTGTTTCCAAAAGCAAAGATTGTATTTGCTGTTCTGGTAAATTTTTATATTTTTCTATTAGACTTAATAAATATTGTGTCGAATCGAAAGATGCGTCAATCTTCATTTTACAGATAAGATAATCTTTTGCTGCAGGATAATTGTCCATGTCGGCAGCTTTTTTTAAATAATATGTCGCCATCTAGAAAAAATTATGTAAAAAATAAAAATGGTTTAGTACTTTTTTTTAAACATTTGACGAACTCACAATCTATACAATTTTCAAACAGAATAAATATTATAATAAGTAGGATTTTGTTATAGTATTAAATAATAAACTTGTAATACGTACATAAATAAAAATTGATAATAAAATACCTTAAAATTTTTGGATTTCTTATAATATATTCCTCGGTAATGAAGATACATGCAATCTTCGGGATACTTTTGCGCCACTTCATCAAGGCAGTTTTTGGCTAGCTGCAGTTTAAATAGTTGTATAAACCCCAAGGCCAGTCTGAGATAAATAGTATAGCTTTTTGGTTTACTGCGGAAAATCTGCTCGTACATTCGTATTGCTTCGCGATTATTTCGCTGTTCCCGATACATTTGCGCTAAAAATATGCCGTACACTTGATTCTGAGATTTATCGTATGCTTTACAGAACGCATCCGCCTCATCGTCCGAAGGGATGGAACCGACGGACAAATCTCTTCGTATTCTTCGCAAATTTTTTCCCAGTATAAAGTGCCAGAGATCTCTCTCCGGATCGTCTAACAGAGCTTTGCGAATAAATTCGACAGCTTCCTCGCTCCCCAATGTGTGATACTTTGACCAACCGATACTTTTACAAGCGTTCACTGTGCTGCGTTCAATTTTATTGTCATAGTTAATGGGTTTTATTGCCTCAAAGATTTCGTTTGCTCGTTCAGTTTTTCCATTTTTCCATAAAACGTGGCACAGAGTTGCTTGAATAACGTGCATTACTGTGTTCACCAGAGCTTCAGATTTTTCTCTGTATGTAACGAAAAGATTATAAAATTAATATGATTTTTAAATATTTCGTAAATTTTTTGATTGAGTACTGTTTGTTGTTATTAGGCTTAAATAAGTTTTTATATCAACCCCCCTGAATGCTATGACTAAGTATTTCCTTATAACCGAGTTATTCCAACATCCGCCCCGATGTAGTTTTTTCTATTAGTAATTTTATCTTTTGTTGTTTTACTCTAGATCAATCTACGACCCCGCAAATGAAAACTATAAGGACTTGTCTTTTAAGATAGTTATGTCTCGATCCAAGTTATCCCCGGATTCACAATGAAAAATGCATTTCGACATTTTTACATTCCATGAAAAATGAACATAAAATATAAAATCAAATTTTTACTCACTGTTGATTTAAATCATCTAAAATTTCATAACATTTATCTATATCTTTTAAAATAATTTCTAAATCATCATCCTCTCCAGTCCTAACATAAGCTAACATAAGAATTCGCATTAATTTTAATAATGGTATGGTCTCCTCTTCATCGTGTGGTTTGTAGTCCGTATTAATGGTTTTATCAATGTCCTCCATTTCCCAAGTAAACGGACATTCTAAGTTAGATAACTTTTCCTCGAAATCTTTATCTTTATCTTCACTCATTTTCTAGATTTCGTTGTCACTTTGGAACAGAGCAAAATGAAACTGAAACATAAAAATAAATTCCTTTAATTAAATATTACGTAAATGTAATATGAATCGCATGTAATTATTAAATTGAATTATGCTGTTATTTACAAACAATTAATATATTATTATTGCATCGTACTAAGAATGAGATTAAATCAATATCAAACTCAAATAATTTCAAAGACTTTAAACTTAATTATAATGAAAGCGTGACGTTACCTAAGGCGCAGTCAGAAGTCAACAAGCTGCCCGGGCTTCGTCACGCGTGCTTTTAAATGCTCGGGCCCAATAATTTTTTCTTTGAATTTCGGCCGATAAGAGCCCCTCCGAGATTTCGCACGACGTAAGCTAGCTCTTTTGGCTTAGCAAAGAAAATCTGTATTAATTGCCTCTTGCGGCAATAGATTTAAACTTAATTCCTATTTCGAAAGTGACGAAATTTTCCAGCATGTAACAGTTTCTTACGGAAAGGATCGTATTTTCCCGCCATAGTCACGGTATAACAGTCGGCGATATCTTCAAGAGTTGTAAAACTGTAAATTTTATAAGTAAATCTTTCAATTAATTATTTAAATGAAATCTCGACTGCGGAATATTAAATCTGACGGCGCCTTTACAATTGAATTGCTTAAAACTAAAACTGCTAGGAACTTAAGCACATTTTTTAACAATTAAAATTAACACTATTAATTATAATGACAAATTACTTATGAAATACAATGTTTCAGCGCATTACCCTTGTAGAAAGTTTCCGATAATTTTCGATAATATGGCTAGAATCTAGCTAGATTTGGACATTCTAGATTCTAGCGATATTATCGGAAACTTTCTACTAGGGTAAATCTAAATATAATTTAATAATCTTAAAATTGAACTTTTTGTTAATACAATAATAAATGATTTAAGGAATATAATTTAATGTATAATTATATTGTACATTGTTGAAATGAGTCACTTATTCGAATTCTTATCGCTAACCTAGAACCTTATCAGGCCTCTTGTGTGCGGCTTTGTGAGCTGCAACTCCGAAATCTAGTCATAGATTTATTTTGACTTTCGCACAAACCCCTTTAGATTCGATTTTTACTTCGACGTGACTACGAACAGAAATTCTTATAAACTAACGCTTATACACTTATGACTAATATTATTTTTTGGTTCTGTCCGTAACAATTATAAAAAAAATGTGTATAATACAGATATTAAATAAAATATTATCATAATTAAATGGCTTTCATCAACCTCTATACCCATATTTGTAATGAATTTGTAAATAGGTTTTCATTAAAGCTCTACTTATCGATGTTTTTCTGCATTGCGTTCGGCGGGGTTGTAACCTTGTAACACCACTTATCCCTTCTATTGAGTCCCATTCAATCTAAAAGGACAATATTACTCCTCTTGAAGCTTCTTAGCGTTAGTCTGGTCAAACCATTTGAACTCCTTTGAATCTAAGCAGGCGTAGAATGCGCGAATTCACCAGCTCCACGTCCACTTTTTGCACGTGAAAAAAAGAAAATCTTTCGCGCACTTTAAATGCATTTTCCAGAGAACTTTTTTGGTTCGCGTTCTGAAAAAATAGAGAGAAACGTTTTAAGAAAAATTACTATACTCGATAGTAAATCGAGGACAGTCTTTCAATTAGGATAATAACAGTACATTCTGCAACAAGGGGCAAAAGTAGAAGATTTTTCCCGCGGGTGAGTTTACTGCCCGAACGAGAATACTGTTCCTCAGGGGTCCGTTTACTTCCCGAGCGAAGCAAGGGCAGTAAGCACCCGAGAAAAAATATTCTCGTAAGGACAGTATAATCACCCAAGGGAAAAATCTACTTTTGCCTCGTGTTGCCTATAGTATTTTATTCCACTCTCGATTGAAAGGCCACTTTTTGGTCGTGAAAAGCGGGGTCGAAACAACTTCGAAAAAATTTACTTTTGCCCCGCAAAATTTTAGCTTTTTCCCCGCTAATTTTATTTTTTTCCCGGAAAACTAGTTTTTGGGAAAAATATGCCACTTTCACCCCGTTGCAAAAGTGAGCAAAAAGTGAGTTTTTCGGTTGGGTGTGGAATAAATTACTATACTTTATATTAATTTTTGTTATATTTTTTGTAATTTTTATTAAAAGTTTAGCAAAAATTACTAAACGTATAGTAATTTTTTACCCTAATTGATTAGTGTATAGTAATTTTTCTTAAACATTTTTCTCCGCGTGCTTAAAAAATTTTCACTTTTCGCGTCATGAGGAAATCTCAATTTTTTCGAAAAATTGGGGAAAATGGCTTTTCACGTTCTAAGGGCGGAGCTATGAGGATATCGGTTATTTTTTATATCGTTAGTTAAAAAAATTAAATGTTGAACTAACGATATATATAAAAAAATAACAACCCCATAATCCCACACTTCGAAGTTGGAAAGCTCTTTCTCCCGTTTTTCGGAAATATTGAGTTCCTTAAAGTAAAAATGTCACTAAAGAAATAAAAATTTGTTCAAAACGGAAGCCACGAAAGCTCTCTCGAAAATGCTGTTATAAATGCAAAAACTTTCGGAAAAAACATTAAAATTGCGCGAAAGATTTTCCTTTTTTTGCGTGCGAAAATTGGCTGGAGCTTGCGAATTTACATGTTTTCACTGGTCCTATTTTTGCCATTACCGCCGAAGCGTTCAATTTTGGACACCGATGTCTGAGAAAATGCTGTTTCTTTAATGAACAACTTATCCATTTTTTTTTTTAAATAATATACTTAAATATAAACTTTTTTTAAATTTTATAATTTGCTTTAATGAATCGTCAACTACAATTTACTTAAGATTATACGTATAATTCTAAGTACTATAATTTATTTATAATTATAATCGTAACCTAAAGAAATGTTTAAATAAGCATTAGATTTTTTAAATTATATTTAAAGTAATAAATATTTCTCTTTCACATTAATTTAAAAACAAAATATTTACCTTATCTACTGTTCGTCGGCAGGATAAAATAACAATCTAAATTTCCTTGCGATTTGTTTGAAGGAATTCACCGGCAAAATAAACATTACGTAAGTTCCGTATAATATGAACCCAATGGCTTTCTCACTTGTGTCGGTAGTTTTGGCTAACCTGTATTCTATATAAATACTAGAGGGTTTTAAACAATTGATAGTTTAATGTGCAAAAAAAAAAAGAAGGCTTTATATGATTGCGTGGCAACATACCAGCAATGAAAACTTGTAACACATGATCAATTGCAGCAGACACTAAGTGTCAAGAAGCCAACGCCACCAACGTATACTTAGTGCGTAGATATACAGAAAGTATACCTATATACATAATATATAGACATGCTTTCTACGTTATTTCACTTTGAAATTAGCTGTAGGGTGTCTCCAAATAATTTTGTCCAACAACACCGTCCATTTGTGCTCACATTTCGCATTGAGAATTTAGAATGGAGTCGGTATATTACCTGGTATCTTACCTGTAAGAAACTCGGTAAGTTACCTACCTCGGTAACATACCTATCCACTACATACTACACAGTACACAGTAACATAGTACATAATATCAGTGGTGGGTACGTAAGATACGCGGTGTCGTAAATGCTATTTACGATGCGTCGTAAGCGTATGTATGTAACATCGTTTTTGGATCCATTTTATACGTGTGTTACGACCCGGCTGGTCATGGAGTAGATAGTGAGCCTAGATGGGCGGCTCACTGATATCTTCTAGCTCCGATTTGAATTTGTAGTCCTCTGGTGGTTCATTCTCCGATAAAGCGCAAAAGCGCAAAGAGTGGGTTGATTTAAATAAATGTTAAGTCCGAATTTAAATTAATACTTTTGATTTATTTTCAAAATTCACTCCGAATTTGCACAGAGTGACTATTATAATTTTACAAGTACTTGATCAAAGATTATGACTGCTCAAGAGCTTAAAAAGTTCGGCGTATCGGCTTACAGAGCTTACGCACTTCACAGAGACGGATTCTCGACTGACTGGGCCCTCGGCGCGGGCCTCTATTTATATGCAGGCTGTTTATGTCAAAAGAAGTCCGTTAACGCTTAATTCCTAGAATCGTGCGTCAATCGATAATTCGCAGAAGTGTTTACGAAGGTACGGGGGTGGATTCGCAAGCGTTACTCCCTCCTAGTTTTCTCTAGGGCGGCCGAAACGATATTATGCATTTGCAGGACGATTACAGCTTCTGAGACACCCTGGTCCCAAGCGCTAAAACAATTCGTAGGGCGGGCGCAGCAGGCCCAACCCACACCCCTTCCGTACTTGTCTTTTTGCACATATGCCCGAATTTTCCTCGACACATAACGCAAGTAAAATCCCGAAAACAATTCCTCAAAATGCTCTAGATTTGATTCGTCAGTCTTTCTAATGGTCGAAAATTGTTTATAGATTCTAATTTACATTATTTTCAATAATTCTTGATTGTTATTTTATGCTTTTTACATGCTTTTTCCCTGAGCGAGTACATACAAAGTTTCATAATAATCGGCCTAAAACTACCTAAATTATGAGCTTGCGCAATTAATATTTATGAATTATTCAGTTATTTCAGAATTATTTTAATGTTTTTAGCGACGGAATTTACTATCCTATTACATTGATCAATTTAAGGTAAAGCGGGGGAAGATTTTTTTTTTCCTTAAGTATTACTTAAGGAAAAAAGTGAAATAAATATTTCAAAAATGAATGAAATAACATTTTTGTAACTGAAATGTACAAAGAATACAATAAACTAATAAATACATAACAATTCTTTGAAAAAAATTGCATTAATTGATAATTAATAATAATTAAAGTTTATGACGTGAAAGTGGCATCTTTCCCGCACTGGTGGGGAAGATGCCACATACTTATAAACAAGATTTAACATATTAAACTTAAAAATATAATTACAATAAAGTATTTTTTTCTCTAAATAAATACTTTTAATACTTTTTAACAAAAAAAATAATAAAAGAACATAAAATAAAAATCTAAATCCATTGATAATATTGCTAGCTATTGTAGCCGATGACCTGCAAGCGCTGTTCAGAAGTTTTCTAAAACAAAACCTCGTCACACGTTTACCAGGATTGTTAAAAATCCAATTAGCCATGGTTGTTTTCAGTGAGATTTAAGTGACTTAAAAAAAGTTCGGTCTAATGGCTGTAGATAATGCATATGTCAGTGGCATCTTACTCCGCCCTTTTTTGTGGCATCTTCCCCCAATTGACTGTAAAATAAAAAAATGAATTTAATCAAAAAAAGATTATTTTCTACCTTTTAATGCTGGTGATTTATTAAAGTTTATTAAATTATCTAATTAACGTCTTTTTTTAACGATATTACAAACCAAAGCTTGAAGAATGATGTTTCAATTTGTTGCAAATTTTAGATCAAGAGCTAGCAATTTCGACTCTGCTCGAAAAGAAACTGATAATGATGCTAAAATCCTGAAATATTTAGGCGACTGAGTAAGAAAATCATAATAAACACATCTAACAAGCACTTCTTGCGATTTGTTTACAAACAAAGAAAATCTTGCGTTGTGGCGTCTTCCCCAAGCTGGCATCTTCCTCCGCTTTACCTTAATTAATTACTTCCAAAAAATTTGATTGAAATTACATAAAATTAACGAAATTGTGTAACTGCGCAAATTCGCTAAATCGCGTTTTTCGTAAATAATTATTGCATCTCCTGGTGTAAAACAATTTGTTTCAATTATATCTAATCTAATCTAATATTAAGATTAGCGTTGAGTAACTTAATTATTAGTTTATTAACGAATAAAAGTAAATCTCAATGCATTTATTTGCTTTCCCATCTTCCTTGATTTTAGTTCATGACCTAAGTTCAATTCATAATACGTGTATTTAAATGAAAGCCAATGAAAGCGCATGCGGCACGCGCGCTTATTCGATTTTTGGAATCGGAGGCTGCGGCAGTTGCCATTCCGATGACAGCTTGTGGCGCTCGCGTACTTTATCAATTATTTTGTTGTAATTTTGAAGAATAGGTGAAAGAATTAAGGAGCATGCGATTTCATTAAGAAAAAAATCAAAAGGGTGAGAATATATAGCTTACTGCAAAGTGCGTAGTTTGATCGTCAATTTTCGATTTTTGAAAAATTTGATTTTAATTTTTTTTAATGATAGGATTGAGATATTTTAATGGAACAAAAAGCATTTTAAAGAGCATAAAAATACCTATGATTTCGGAGAAAAAAAATTATAGAATAGTTTGAAATTATGTTGTTGAAATCGATTGTTGTATGAATCTCAGAGATAATATTGGAACGATAAATTAGTTGTCAGGTGTGCTGAGCAATAAAGAAAATTGTTTAAACACGCGTCATGACATATGATAATTAAAACTTAATTGTCATTCATAAAAAGTGTATTAAAAACCTGCTTTCATTGCAAAAACTTCATTGGTAGGTTGAAAAATTCGCTTCGTTTGATTAACTACATTTACGATACATTTACGACATAAATTACATTACATTTACGACGCGTGTCGTGTAGAAAATGAAAATTACGTGTCGTTACCCACCACTGCATAATATGGACATGTGGTCGGACTTCATAGAAAATTCGACTGACGCCTATAGAGCAAAACGTATAAGACGTGTGAGCCTATAAGAAATATCGGGAGAGTATGTTACAACAACATGCAGTAACAAATTTTGTAATTGAAGGGAATAATTAATATTTTGCAAGAATTATTGTTAATCAGATGAAACGAAAAAATAGAATACGTTATAATCAAAAATATAAAAATGGGCGATTTTAACGAGGTAAGTTAGAATTTCTTTTCTAACCTCTATCATCTATATAAAAATGAAAAACATTGCAAAAAAGGTAAAAATTGGATAAAACAAAATTTTACTAAATTAAAATTTTACATATTCTTTAATATATTTTAAAGAAAAGTAAAAAATTTATTATTTTTTTTAAAATGCACAATTATTCAACACAAAACAGTATTTATATCTGGTTGTTTATTTTTCAGAACCAAGAAATAGCATCTAACTATGATGATGGACATGACAGTGATATTGAATCTCGACTTTATGCAGAAATTCATTATACTAACACTATTATAGGTGATGATAGCAGTTTAACTAATGCTGCAGTTAACGAAAAATCATTAAGCAACAGATTAGAATCATTAGATGGATCAAATAATTTTTCAACTAACGATAAGCTGGTTTCCTCTTCAGATAGAAGTAAAGAAAGTACTATTAACATTGATTCTAATAACTGCATTCAAACAGGTGTCAATTACATCCAAACTCTAAACACTTCAAAATCTAATAAACGTTTATTTAGAAATGATAAAGATGAAGCGGACAAATTTAGTAAACAAAGAAAAAAACAATTAAATGAAAATAGCTCTAATTTTCAAGGAAATAAAAAAAGTACTGACAGTTTATTGTCAAGCAATTGCAGTTCTACAAACCATCAAAAAAAGAATATAATTGATTTTCAGGATAATTCAGGAAATAAAATTATCAATCCTTTCAATAAGCAGGTAATAAATAAATCTCAAGAAGGCATACAATTGTTAAGTCCAGAATTCTTTAATATATTTTTTGGCAAAAAATCTAAACCAAAAGTACCAAAAGTTAAAAAAAAATTAAGCAAGCTTGGAAAAAAACAAAATATTAAATTATCTGTGTTAAATCACACTAATATAAAAAATAATATATCTGGAAATGAAATTGAACGTAATCTGCAACATAAAGAAATCGAAGATGAAATTATATCATCCGAAGCAATTGAAAATGAATTTGTCCAGAATGTCCAGGCAGAAAAAGAAGACAACCATAATATTCCTCTTGTTTCAGAGATAATTGATTTAAATTCAGAATCTTCAGAAGATTCTTTGAATGCAAATTCCAAGTATAGTATGACTGTACCAACAGAAAAAAAACTTAAAATAAAAGAAACTTCTTTTAAAGATATAGAGTCAGATGATTCTGCATCTACAAGTGAAGAATCAATATTTGAAGTTCCAGTACCTCCTAAACCAGCACCACCTCTAATCGAATTGCGTGATTCTGACAATAATAATGAAAGTGATAATGAAAGTGATAATGATAGTTCTTCAAGTGAATCCAATGTTAAAAATATACACAAGAACTCGATGAATACAGGCATAAATTCAAGACTAGAAGATGTTTTTGACATTGATTCAGACAGTAATGAAACTGATAATCTTATTTTAAATTGTACAGAAATTCAAAAAGGTGTTTCCAATATTAATGAAATTAAAAGAATGAGTAATCAATCACTGTCTATAAAAGAATCTGCAAAACGAGAAATTATTAATGAAAGGAAAAAGACCCAAACAGAAATTAATAATTTTCCAGCTACTGAAAACCAAATGAGTACTAGAGATACACATAAAAATAGGAAAAATATTCCATTAAAAGAATACTTCTTTCAACCTATGAATAAGAAGATGAAGTCATTTTATAACGAATCGTGGGGAGGAGAAAATTTTGATATGAATGCATTAAAAGAAAAAATGCCAAGTGAGATTTTATATCTAATAATTTCCTATGTAAGTAATTAAATAAATTAAAATTTGGTCTTTTTATAGCTGATCCAAATCAATGGGCTATATTGGATGATGACTTAACAATTAGTGTATCCAAGCGAAAACGTTATTTTGGAATATTTTGTAGTCGTTGTCAGAGAGAAGGACACAAGTATAATCAATGTACTGAACCATATAAACCTCTAGTGTGCCATATGTGTGGACATCAAGGTCATGTAGAAACTACTTGCCCTAATAAAATGTGCTTATCGGTAATGTAAAAAAGTTACTGTCTAGATTTAATATTAACATTTAGAGGGTTAAAATATCTCTGTTAGTAATTTTATAGAAATTAGTCCAGTTCTCTAAAAGTTAATAGTTGTACCCTATACAAAATTTATGAGTTATAAATATATAATAATAATCAATATCTATTTTAGTGTGGAAAAAAACAATACATGTACAGTAAGACCTGTTTACGTTGTGAAAAAATGTTCTGTTCAAGATGCAACTCTCGTGGACACATTTCAAATTCTTGCCCAGATCTTTGGCGCCGTTATCACCAGACTGTAAATATATTTGTATTAAATTATGTTAACAAATTATCAATAACTTAACATTATTTATATATTCAATTTTATTTGATATTGTAATTAAAAATCTATCTAATTTATATTATTTTTAGATTAATAAATGTAATGCAGAAGTTCCAAAGAACGTCAAAAAAATCATGAAACCTCAATATGAACTTTTTTGTTGTAATTGTGCAAGAAAAGGTCATGATTCAGTTACTTGTAAAAAGCTTCGTTGGTCTCTGCATTTTCCAAATCCACCACATGTAACAAATTATAATGGTCCTGAATATTCAGAAGAATATACTAATTCAGAACAAAATGCAAACATAAACATTGATACAACTTGCAATGTTTCCTCTAATTTTGATGAGTTGAATGATAGTACAATAGATTTAAACATACAATCGCCTCTTTTAACATCCATACCAGGAAGGTCCAGTTTCACGAAATATAATACACCAAAAAGGAAAATAATTTTTAACATTAGATCTACACTTTCAGATAATAACTACATATTAAAAAATTATGTTTTGAGTTTACATGTACCAGATAAAGATGGTTCAAGCAATTACAACAGTTGGAAGGAATTGTCATCATTTTTAAAGAACTTAGTATCAAACATGCCAGCTAATTTCGTACTTGAACAACAAGAAAATAAATCTCTACAAATGAAAATAACTTTTCCACACAAACATTATGATTCATTTTCTAAACTTGTTCAGCAGTACGCTAGCCGTACTACTGTAGAAAGAGGTTACATGTTTCTGTGTTGGGAAAGAAATCTCAAAAAAGTCTTAAATCTTTTAGATAATAAATTTACTTACATGAGTAGTTTACAGGAAAATGCTTTAGAGCTTTATGAACAAATAAAAGCACTAACTGCTGAAGTGGTAAAAACAGGAAATGTAAATTTCAATCAAAATTTACAGAATAAATTAACATTATATCAACAAAAATTGATGATGATATTATCTAGAGAAGGATTTGCTGATGATTCATTAAAAAAATTAAAACAAATATACAAAAAACTATCTAAGAAAAATGCTTTTGCTCAGAATCTAAAAAATTCTAAAAAGAAAAAAGCCGCAAAAAACCTTGTTTCTGCAGCTACAAAGGAAATTTCGCTTAAAGAATTTTTTAATTTCATATATTATTACAATAATGTTTTTGCTCCTTACGAACCAAAAAATTTTATAATATATATTCAAAAGTATAAAGAACATTTAGAAACACGTGACAGACTTAAGAATAGTCCCTTCCTTTTTCCATGTGTACAAGGAGCCAATAATGAGTCAAATAGAATTGAACATCAAAGTAATGTTATTAATGCCGAAACTTCAACATCGTCCTTACATCAAATACCATCACTACTATCAGTAAATACGCAGATCACCTCTCAAACATCAACAATATTGTCAATAAATACATCAATATCTAGCAATTCTAATTTTTCACAAGAAACTTCAAGTAATGCTAACATCTTATCTCAAAATTCTTTTACAAATTTACAACTAAGTAAGAATAAACAATCTAATAATTTAAAATCAAACACCAAAGGAAGACTTACAAAAAGTAAGACTTATAACAAATTATTAGATAGTACAAAACAATTATTAAAAAATGCAAGTAAATTGAATGCACCACATTTACAAATACATATAGATAAATTAAAAAGCAAAATAGGAAACGAATCGCAACTTTTCAATAAAGAAGTAAGACTTCTACAACGATTAGTGAGACTTGAACGAAACAGAAAAAAAGAGGGAAGATAACAAAAAAGAAAAACGTTATTTACTTTTTAAGTCCATAATAATAGTTTTATTTTTAATCTTTAAATATTGTTGTACAAATTTTTATTGCAAAATAAATTTGTAAGAAAAGTTGTGAAACATTATTGAAATTGTTTTATTATTAATGTCATTACCCTTAATGTAATCTTTACATTGTTTAAAATTATAAAATATCTACGATTTATAAAATACATACGATGTATGTACATAATAAAATAAAATATTTTTTATAAACTTTTGTACTCTAAGCAAATTGAAGTTTTCATTTTTTAATTCCCTGTGGACCAGTCATTACTTGAGGTGGAGGTCCTGGTGGCCTCATTGGTCCCATGGGACCCATAGGTCCTAGCACTGGTCCCATAGGACCCATAGGACCCATCATTGGAGGTCTAACTCCCATCATTGGTGGTGGCATTGGCCCATGTGGTCCCATCATCATAGGACCATTTGGTCCCATAGGACCTCCTGGATGCATTCCAGGAGGTGGAATCATTCCTGTAAAAATATTAATTTTTGTAATTCTGTATGAAAATTTTTAGTGTATTACCAATAGTTTTTCTTAATAAAAAATTGATTTGTTTATAAAAATCCATATAAATGATTATGCATTCATATATGACTAAAGTTAAGAAAAACTAAGTTTTAAATTTAATTAGAAAAAGGAAACAATTGAATTTTAACTTAATTAAAAAACAGTCAAAGATGGATTAATTTAATTTTGTAAATGTAGTATACAAATTTGATACTTTGGGCAAAGTTAAGTCTACCTGGTGGGCCTTGAGTTGGTGGAACCCCTGGTCGAGGTCCTAGACTAGGAGGTGGAGGTATAGCTGCACCTTTATTGGGAGCAAATGGATTTGATGCAATTTTTCCTGCTTTGAATGCAGCTGTTGTTGCGTCAATCAAATGCTGTGCTTGTTCTTCCATCCATTTTTGATAAAAATATTTCACATTATCTTTATGTTTACGACCTTGACAATGTGTCTTTCTGACACTTGGAGAATCATGTGTCAAATATGTGTCACAATAATCGCAATAATACTTTGGCATTTTGATTTATTTAAAGTACGTTTTTACTGTAACAAAATAAAATCAAGAAATGAAAGAAAATATATTACAAATTTTTATATACATATTTAAAAATCAAATTAAATTTTTGTTTTTTATCTAGATTTGCAAAGATATTCAATTATTGATTATTCATTACATGAACAATTCAATAATAATTTTGAGATTCAAATTTTCAACTTATAAAAGGTTATATTTTCATACCCCGTATATATAAAAACATTGTCTAAACATTGTCTTAAAATATTATTTAAATTTATGCACTTACTTACATAAAATACATAAATTAGAAACAGCCGAATTTTCGATTCTAAACACGTTCTTCAAAAAGTTGTAATCATATTTAAAAAAATAATAAACAAATATTGAAATATCGTCTTCAATTGGGGATAAACGCAAACGCTCTTAATGACACGGTCATAGTTCTCAAATTCACCACGAGATATGGTGCGCTGCAATCGTATCCTTGTTATGAACTGTTACGACCCAGCTGGTCGTGGAGTAGAAAGTGAGCCTAGATAGGCGGCTCACTGATGTGTTTTAGCTCCGGGTTGAATTTATCGTTAGTCCAGTCGGTAGAGCGCCAAAACAGGCCTTTTCGCGCATTTTGACATATAGGCATTTTTTTTTTTGGAATCGCT
>JAWWEO010020797.1:35846-84771 GCA_035582975.1 Ormyrus labotus | reverse complement strand
AATCCGTCATAAAATTTTGGTCAATTTGAAATTTTTTTTTTCGTTGGTTAGCAACGATGCGAACTTAAGTCGCATCGCTCCGGTATGCCGCTGCATTTCGCTCCACTTTACGCGAACGCTTTCCGAAATTCGGGGGATCTTTCGGAATTTCGGGAGCTGCTGCTGCTGCTGCTGCTGCTGCTGCTGCTGCTGCGGGGCTTGAATGCTGGCTCCCCTTCTGCCCGAGGAGGTCATTGCTTCGTCAGCAGAGTGCAGCATTTTGTTTAGGGCGCGCGTTGCTCTGCTTTCGGAGAGAGGAGATTTGCTTTCAGTGCGGCGGCGGTGTTGACAAGCTGGATAGAACGATGCTGCGAAAACGTTTTATTTCTCGTTCCTTTCTTCGGAGTCGATTCCCGTAATTAGCTAAATAATTGACAAGCGATTCCCAGGCACAGTGTGAAACGTTTACTTTAGCATCGCCGTTCGCTAGGAAGTATTAAAGATTGCTCAATTACAAACCGCAATCAATTTCGCCGCGCATTATCTAAAAATCCCTTCTAATTTAGCAAGCAGCTTAGAAAGCATTAGAATAATAAATTAAAGCCGGACTAACGAACCGAAATGTAAATTCGCGCCAACATAACGCGCGCGCTCGCGAATAATTTTGCGATAGAAGCAATTTACAATTACCGGTCGGCCAAAAAGGTTTAAACGCTCGAGCTCTCGAAATCCAATTTAAATATAGCACACACATTTCTCGCTCTTCCTCTTCTCTCTCTCCGGGCCGCGAAACTTTCTCGTTTTCTGTTTCTCGCCTTTTTGGTTAGGAGGCGGCTTATCTTGCGCCGCGCGCGCGCGCGCGCACGTTTATTTGCTTTACTGTTATTGAATTTGAATTTATTTGGCTACGAGAGTGGTTTAGTGGGAGGTAAATTTTGTTGAAAGCCTGAATTAACGGGCGAGTCGGGGCGAAAAAAAGAAAAAAAAAAGCAGAGGCCGACCCGAGACTCGCAGAATGATATTTTACATTGATTTATGGCCGTTGATAATAAGAGAGGTTAAACTGGTTCATTAGGCGCATTAAAAAGTGTTGCATAAAATATGCACCGCGATTATGTTCTCACGGGGAGGAAATTATTGAATTTAAGAATGCGAGACGCGTATTTTTTTATCGCCCGAATAATTGATTAAATTAATTTGAATAACTCGACTTTTTTTTAATTGTGAATCAGCCGAGTGCGGTCAATTTTCAAAACTTTAGCGGCGAATAAAGATAAAAGGCAAATTTCCATTATTAAGAAAAAGTTAAAAAGGTAAAATCGTACTTTTACCTCATCTCTTTAGACCAATTTTCATTATGATTGGATTACTCTACCCAATTTAAAAGAGAAAAAAAGTCAAAAGCTCTTCTCGAAAAAAGGCAAACAGGGCCCATCCAATGACTCAGATTAATTACCGCCGAGTAATTTAGAAGAACTCTAATTATCAGCTCGTAATTCCGCAGATTCATAACGCTCGTAAAAGCGCCGAGCGACGACAGCCACGGAAACGGCGAAAATCAACACAGCGAATTCCCCTCGCGGCGGCACTCGGATATCCGAGCCGCGCCGAAAGAAAGCTCGGTCTCGGGCCCCTAATTAAGAGTTCCGCGCGCTTCGCGCCTCTCGAACTCTTAACACGCGGAACGAATCAAGCAGCGGCGGCTGCATTATCGCGAGAGCGAGTGTGGGTGAGTGAGAGAGAGAGAGAGAGAGAGGCGTACGAGCGACGTCCTCACAAATTAACTCGGGCCGACGCGTCTTAATTTAGGCAGCCGAGTCGGCAGCCGGACGCGGCCGTCTCGCTCGCTTAGTAAGAGAGCGCGGCACATCTGCGCGCGCCAAAGTTAAAGGTATGCGAGGGAGGATCAGACGACCAAAAAGCAAAACGCGAGCTTCGATTTTCTTTTGGGATTTTCGCTGTATGAGCCGCGGGGGGATTTATTTATAGCTGATTTATTTTGCGGATTATTCATTCGAACGGCGATGTGAAAATTGATAGAATTTTGGAATGATGTCGGGTCAAGAGGGAGACTGTTTTTTTTTAAACAATTTTATTTCACTTTATTCGAATTCTGATTTGGTGAATTATGTTTCATTTCACTTTGGACTTTTGAAAAATTGATTTCGGTTTACTTATTTATTGTTATCTGACAAATTGTGTTTCTATTTTACTCGATGTATCGAATGACTCGTTCGGTTTTCGTGTTTTTCAGAGATTTGAAAAATGCCGGCGTTCAGAATGAAAAATTAACTTTCTATTATTCTAGTAATTTGAGAAACGTGCGAGGAAAATAGAGGTGATATTTTTAACGTCAACGCTGATTAATGAGGCATTACTGTGTTATTTTACACGTGTAAATATTGTCCTTCTTTCTTTTGTGCTCTTCTTCATTTTTTAGGCTCTTTGACACGATTCGGGAATCTATTTTCATACAAAATCCCCGGCTAACCCTCAAATTTATTATTCCCACCTAATCACCACAACCTAACTATAGATTCCAATCTTGATAATTCAAAGAAACGTAATTAATTTTTAAAATTGCCCCCGACCAAATCGTCCATCGCCAAAAATGCCGCGAACCAAGTGCAATTACCGCCACCGCCGCGTCTGCTCGCTGACAAAGCCGCGCGCGCGCCATCACCAAAATAGAACTGATACATTCGTCGAAAACTTTTCAATTTATCCGGTAATTTAGATGTCTGCTCGCGCACGTGGCGGCGAGAGAGGGCCGGATTAGAAAAAGATTAAAAGTCCACGAAACGCCGTCGCGGTATTTTTCAATTAGAACCGACAGAGAGAGAAAGAGAGAGAACGGCGGAGGGGGGAGGGGGGAGCCATCCCGCCCAGGCGGCTGCTGCCAAACACCTTCAAGCGTAAAACGTCAACTCGCGCGACGACGTCGACGTCGACGAATACGAACGACGACGTCTCCTCCCACTGCGCGGCGGCCTCTCTCTCTCTCTCGACGTTTCTCTTTCTCCGCGCGCGGCTCTTCCTCTTCTGCGCCAAGCGCCGTCCTATTCTTTACTTGCCTCTCTGCCTATATCTTGTCCCGCTTTTTTTTTTCGACGTGAATTTATGTATTTTTTATCAAGCCTCTGCGGTTTGACAGACCTATTTTTTTTTTTTTACAAAAGATTCTTTTTCGGTACTAGGAAACTGCTCGATTCCAAATCCTTATATTCCTTCGGAGGAACAATATTTTTCTTCCAATTATCATCGGGCGGCGAAAAGTTTTGACTTAGCCGAGAGTCTCGACTCTCCGCTCGTAAGCAAAAAAAGTATTTATCTCCTCGACCGCGCTGCCAAAACATCATTCTTCAGCGCGGACCGCCGACGACAAAGCACACTCCAAGCTCGCGGCTCGCAAAAAGCTCTCGACCACCAGCCCGGCATCTCTCTCTCTCTCTCTCTCAACCGAGAAAAAGCAAATTTTTCACCGCACCCTCGATTTTTCAAAGATCGAACGCAGGCGTCCTCCGTTCGATTTGGTTAATGGAAAAGAGCCCGCTCTCCGGGAAGGGGGAGAAAGACAAGCTGGCCGCCACATGATTCGAGAGCGCGATATTTCAAAGGGGGCGACGACGAAGTTCGCCGACAGGGCCGTAATTTACGAGGCGCGATATTAGCGTCGAGAGTTCGCGCCTCGCGGGCTTTTCTCTCTCTTCTTTCGCTCGTTTGCCGCGCGCGGGGCCTCTTTACGACTTCTGCGACTCTCTCTCTCTCTCTTGGATGTGCGCGCCCGGAAGGTACTCAAATCTTCGCGGTCGTTGAGCCGCAAGCTCGAGCCGCGCGCGTTCTATGAGCTTTCGGAAAAGCCCCTCGACGAGATTCCAGCAGTTTTTTTCTCTCTCCGCTCCTCGATTTTACGGCCCTTTCCAGATGCGCTTCTAGCGTTAATTGGAAAGGTTATACGCCGCTGCCGCCGGGGCGAGTTTATATATTTCGAGATTTGATTGCGTAGTTAACAGCTATTATCGTAAATCCGCGGCGAGTGCTAAAATAAAGTGGATTAAGGATAGTTTAAATTTAAGTCTATTAGTTCGATGAACTTGTGGCGTTACTTGAAATCTTGGCAATTGCCGCCGATCGGGTCATATATATATATATATATATATATTTACTTCTACCCGCGCGATATCTAGTCTTAACGGTCGAATTACGCTCGTTTAAAAATTACTCTCGGCAATATTCTCGTCATCCCAATTAAAGGGGGTGGAGAGCGTAGGCAGTCGAGGAAGAAGAGCTTCCCTCAGCGATTCTTCGAAAATAAAATCAGATTAATCGAATATCCCCCGGAGGCGGCGGCGCAGTTCCTCGGAGCCCGCGGAATGCCGGGGCTCTCTCCCCGCGCTCTCGCGCCGAAATAACTCCCTTATAACCCTCGAACAGCGCTGCGAAATTCTCCCGGTGTGCAGCCACGGCGGCGGCGGCGGCGGCGGCGGCGGCACCCTTTATTCCTTTTCCGCCTCGACTCGTATTTCTCGCGCGCGGCGCGTATTGAGCGGAAGATTGAAATCGAATTGAGTTAGGTTATGTAAATTGTTCGTCGAATTCGTACGGCGGCGCTTCCAATATCTCCGCGGTCTCCTCTCTCTCTCTCTCTCCTTCCATCTGTCTCCGAATCGATAAACTTGGTGTGTCGAGAGGCGCGCGCGCGCTCGCCCGCCTAAATCGACGCCGAGTGCGTGTGTGCGCTCTCTCGGTGGTGGGCGCGTCGCTCATTTTCTTCCGGGGGGTAGAAAGATCCCGCCGCCGACATTGTCCTACATTTCGCCCCGAGGAGTGGATGAAGGAAGGCTCGCGTGTACTTGAGCCAGAAATTGGGCTCTTGCGAGGAGTAGCGAGAAGAATTGGGGAGTAAAATTTTCATGAGCAGAGGGGGAGGGGGTTGTCACGGGTTTCCTTGTTGTATTACTTCCTGAATATTTCGTTAACGTATGACGTTGCAGAAAAAAAAAATGTTACTCCCGGCGAATTTAATGCGAGCTCTTTTTAAGAAATATGAGAATTTACTTGTTAATTCTTGGAAAATACAAGAAGGTTAATGTAACAAAATAAGCCGTAAAAAATAATTTATTTTAAAATATTAAAATTGCTTATGAATATGAAAATATTCTAAAATAATTCACGAAATTACCGTTTATTCCGTGCTCTTTACGTTCAACCCCCCGCAGATAAATTCCTGCACCCGAGTATTATATTATTATATATTATACACGCACTTTAAAAACTTAGAAAGCGGCACACCGCGATAGCAACATTCCAAGAAGCAACTGCCAATTCTCGCGTGTCCGTTATCTTTCGCGAGCCTCCCTAAAAAAGCTCTCGATAAAGGCCGATAAAAAAAAAGGAGGAGGAAGACGCACTTAAGAGCCCACAGCTTCTCCGGTATGCTATCTTTAATTTTCACCCTTCAAGTCCTCATCAGCGGTGCGCCTGGCTGCCTCTCACCGCGGGTTACGAGCGTCGACAGGTCGATCGTAAAGCGACTATAGGAGCGCCACTATAACGCGCTTAACTAAAATAAGCGACCGCATAAACTTTTCAGCGCGCTGTAAAATTCCGAAGCGAAGAGAGAAGGGCAGAGAGAGAGAGAGGCTAACCCGTCGGGATTATATACGGCCCTCTCGCGAGAGAGAGCGTCACATCGACGAAAGGGCCGAGAACGAGTCGGCCGCTGAATAAAAGACGGCCCTTTGTCGATTGGTTCAATGGCGGATGGTTCAATGCCGGAGGTCGACTTTGTTTTTTAAATAATTTTTTTAGTACGCGAAATCAAGGCTTCGGCTTCGGGTTCAAGTTCAGCGTTGTCAATATAATACGTACTTGGAACAAGAGTGAAATCGGTCTCCTTCGTTATTGATATAAGAAGCGCGCACGTGGCGGTCCTTTTTATTTTTTGCGCGGCTTATAAATGTTGAAGCGAGAGCTCGAGAGTGTCATTAGCAGGCGATCGTTGAAAGTTTGATGGGGCAACGTTTATTTTCGCATTCCTCGATCAACAATCGCGAAAACTCTCGAGCTCGCGGCTGCGGAAAAAGTTCGCGGGTCACACACGAGCGTTTAAACATGCAGGAGGCGTTCCCGCTTCATTATTCACTTTCCCTCGAAACAGCGGAGCCGAGGGTCGAAAAAAAATGGCGCGATCGAGAGAGAGAGAACTATTTCCAGCGACTTGATATGGAATTCGCGCACACGAGGAGAGGAAAATAAATATACGAGGCGGGGACACATTCGGCACTTAAGTATTTAAGAATTTCGACGTCATTCCACTTCGGTCGTCGATCACCTTCTCGAAGGGCGCGTCCAATTTTTCCTCCAGCCCCTGTTTGCTCTCCTTTTAGACGGGCCGCGCTTCGTCTTATCGAGAGAGACGAGAGAGAGAAAAAAGGAGGAAGGACGATCTCATTGGGGCTTTTACGACGGAGGAGAGTAGCGCGCTAATTGTGAGAGGGCAAATAACGATTGCTCCCCGGCTATTTTTACAAGTGCCGCTGATACGCGCAGCAGCGGTTAATGTGCACCGGCGGCTGTATTGCCCGATAAATTTCGAGCCGATCGAACCGCGGGAGGGAATGAAAAGTTTCAATCTTGCCTTGGCCTTTTTATTTAGATTTAATTGGGAGAGACGTGTTTTTCGGATAAGTGGATTATATACTGCTTGTCGGTTGAAGATTCGCGCATTTTAGTTAACGATTTAACGAGCAATAAGAATTTCAGTTTGATCTTGTAATGAAACGCTTTAAATCAGGCTTATTTTCTTTTTTTTTTGTCTGGGAAATTCAAATTTATTACAAAAATTTTTATCAAAATAGAAATTTCTTAGTAATTGTAATGTATATATGTGTGTTGAATTTTGAAAAGTTCGACTTTTAGCATTTCAATATTTCAAATTACTCATATTTTTCTATTGAATTTTAAATTGTATCATTTCCATATTTTGCACTGCAAAAACAATCCTGTTTAACAAGAGGAATCCGGCATTTCTCTTCTTTTCAATTTTGACGAATAAGAGAAATCTCCGTTTGGGGTTCTTATTGATCAAAAAAAAAAAAAAACGTTTTAGGACAAAGATCTGGCTTTTCAGAGTGTGCTTTTCGCTTTTCATTTCACATTTTTGTACTTCATATATATAAACAGAATCCCAATGTTATTTTCTTCAATCCTCCAATAAAACAGATTTGCCAACAAAAAAAAATGTGAAATAGAAGTCCATAAAACTATACTCATAAAGCGGGAAGCGAGTCGAAAAAGAAACACAATCAATTCAGCTAATACTTCTCCCAAAAGCGGCAGCGAACTGCGAGCTCGGCGCAAAGAAACTCTCCCCCAAAAAAAAGCAGCGTCGGGCGCCTCAACCGTCGCAGCCTCTCTCTCTCTCGTCACAGGGAATCACGAAATTTCCTCCGTAATATCGACCCCGGCGGCCGGGCCGGAGGGTGAGTCCGTCGAACTCGCCCTATCACTTTCTCCTTTCCCGCGGCGGGCTTCCTCCCCCCCCCCCCCCGCCATTTTTCACGCCGGGTAAACGAAATTAAAATACTCGGGATGTCGCGAGGCCAAGTCGAGACGCGCAGATATTTCTCTCGCGCCTGTTTTCTTTATTTAGGAGCCTCTCCTCGGCGTTTGAGGAATTAGCGCGCAGCGGGAAAAATTTTCGGACTTTGATCAGAGACGGAGAGAGAGGGGCTCCGCTCTCGCTTTTTGCTTTCAGGAGGTATTTTAATAATGAGGGAGCTTTTTAAGCCGGGGGTTTTGTGCGCACGGGACTGAGAGAAATTGAGAATTTCGTTCGGATTCGTAAAATAAAAATTTCTACATTTAGAAGTGCCTTTTTTTAACACTTTTAAATATCTTCTCTGAAAATGAATTAAATGTAAGAACTTTTACCCGTACATTAAAAAGAATTGAATTAAATTTAAACATTTACTTAAACCCGTCGGTCAGCATGTTTTTTTACAAAAAAGGTTTCAAATGCATATATATCCACGATAAAAGTATTGGCAGAAAATTTGACGGGTTAAAAAGGAATTTAATATCGTTAAAAATTCGCAAAACTTCCATTTTTACATTTAAAACTTATGCAACATCCTTACCTCTCCGATCCAATAACTCGTCAGGTACATCGTTAAGACCGTTACATAACTAATACCGACGAATCCGTTGTAAATTATAATACACTCCATTACATAAGAATCATCTAATTCTCCATTGTCCAAGAACAAACGTCCGCAATCTAAAGCCGGCTAACAAGCGGGGCCCAAATATCTCTCGATCTTCGGAGCTCGTCAAGCGCCTTTTCCCGCCGTTCATTTCGAAGCGCCGCCGGCAAAAAAGCTCGCGCCCGACATAAAACCGAAAGCTCTCTCTCTCGCATATCGGCTCGGCGCGGATTCCCGCGAAAGTGCCGGGGCCCTAATTAGTCGGGCGAGCACGCACGTATATATATGACCTGCGCAATTAATCGGCGCATTCCTTGGCCGTCCCGCGAGGCGTCCGCGTCGCGACGGCATCCGGGCAAAAAGCCCGCCGCCGCCGCCGCCGTGGCTTGCTTTCTCACGCTCTTCTTTCGCCGCATTGTTCTTGTCGTCGCGGCTTCTCCGGGGAAATGAAGAGGAGAGAGACGCCGCAGCGTGTATGCGCGAGAGGAAGGGAAAAATCGGCGAGGGAAGAGATTAATCGGCCGCCGTCAAGTTTGAGCGCTAATTCTTTCGGAGGGGGAGACGATTCGAGGACGGTAACGGTGCCCGATATGCCTTTTCTAGTTGGGCTTTTAACTTATGTGCATTCTTTTGATTTCATACGACCTTGCCATTCGTTTTGCCGGGAAGAATGCTGCGGCTCGGCTTGGATTTTATATTGCTCTATATATCAGGGAGAGAGAGGGGCTTTTTATGAGCGAAGCCGATTGTGAATGACTTGATAAAAATTCGGGTCTAATTTATACTTTTAAAATAAAGACCGGAGTTTAGGTTCTTTTTTTTTTTAAGCTAATAAAGCTTCGACAGTCAAAACAAAGTTGGATTTTTTAAAAGTTCGACTTGTTTGCAAAAATCAATTTATGGTAAAATTCGTATTGTTGTACGTATACGCAACGCGGATGCATATATCATCCTAATACACGCTTTTAATTCATATGCAAATTCCTGAAGGCTTGCAGCGCAGAAAGAGTTGCAAAAAGCATGTTTTGGTTGCATGACATATGGCATCGCTAACCAGAGTGGAAATTAAAAAACTTCTCACACGAGAGGCAGAGCCGCGCGGCGGCAATATTTTACGTTCTCATTTTTTGTGTTAGTTTAAATTAAATTCAGAGCGCTGCGCACAACATTTATCGAAATAAATTCTCTGCCCCGCTCGAGCCTTTGTAATAACCGTGCAGCAACAAAAGCGGTAATAAGCTTAATATACAAACACTCTAATGGCAGAGGAAAAGAGAGCGAAGGAAAAAGCGAAGGGGAGAAGTACAAATATAGAGAAACCCGCCGAGGACGAAAACGGGAGTGAAGTCCACAGAGACACTGAGCGAGAGAGACAAAAGTGCGCGGGGAAAAGAGAGATGGAGCGAGTAAATAAATAGGGGAAAATGAATGTAAGATAGAAAGCGCGGGGAGAGAACGCATTGCATGATCAATAAAACCTCGGAAGCTCTTTTCCAGGGCAGCAAAGATTAATCATTGCTTTATGTTGGATGCCGGGAATTAGCACAACGGGACATTAAAGTCTACTGTTCGGCAGAGTGAACTTATATCGATTTAAAAAGATCACAGTCGAGTGCGCCTCGAGAAGATGGTTCTTTCTTCCGGGCTGAATCATCCATAAGCTCGTTTCGTGTTCGCGTTTAACTCCTAGCGACACTTGAAGTTTGAAAGATGAATTTTTTATTCCGCTTCCTCGCTGTGATCAACAATTCAGTGGACGGCCGCCTCATCATTATAATTTTACACGTTTTCCTGAGCTCGTGACGAGACGGCAACTTGATTGATAGATTTATTGGTTCGATCTGTTCGTAAACACTAAACAATCTCCTTCTGTACATCCGATCGGTACACCCAAAGTAAGCTTCCCAATATGCCTATCAATATTGTGTTACATCATCTTGACGTACGTAACACGCTGGACCCATCTTGCCCATCCTTCAATGAAGCAATCCTTCATCGTTCGAGTAATTTTTTATAAGCTATAAATATCATCAAGCGTATTGACATTTTCCAGTTGATAACTGGTTTGTCACAAAACTTGAGAAACTCGAGTTTGAACTAAAGTGGAGATTACTTATTTATTTCGTTCTTACGTCCAACCTATTCGCGCGAAAATCATCTTCCAACGTCAATTTCCAAAAGCCATTCATCAAGTACTTGAATACTTTATGTTCTCACAGTAAACCCAAACCAGCCCTCCCCCCAAAATCGAAATCCCATTTTGGACTTCCATCGTTAATCTCACCCCTTCGTCCCACGGCAAACACTCCAAGTTCCCCAGCCCTCCTGGCCGTAAAAAAGTCATCGAGTCCCGTCATCATCCCTCGACCGTCTCCTAGGAGGGAGTTTTGCAGAAAGCCGCCGCCCCGGAGAGGCTTATCTCCAAGTCGATACACCTCTTAACCCAGGTACAAATACGGCCACCGGAGAGAGCCAGGAGAGTTTGTCGCATTGGCGAAGGCGGCGGCGGCGAGCGGGGGTTAAGCGCGCAATCACGTAAGCAAAGTGCCGCTGACCACATTGTAAGTTCGAAGACAAACACCTACACGTGCCTGGGCGAGGCTGCCGCCGACCGCGGAATCGGTCACGTACGCGGTTATCTACTTAGCCGAGGCACCGCAGGCCCTGCAACACCTTCTCCTAGCCCGCTGCCTATATATCTCCTCCTCATCCTCTTTGCGTCCTTTATTTGAATGAGGAACGAGGATCAGCACTCGCGGACTCTTATCCGCGACGCGCGCGAAACGTGGTCTCGGCCCTGCTTCGATATTCCGGTATTTTTGCGTCGACGTTGGCGAGGCTTGAGAGGCTTTGCGTCTTTATAATCGTTTCGATTGCCGCGCTCTCTCGCGGGTGTTAAGTAAATAAGCTTTTAACGTTGGATAAACAAAAGTTATATTGTGCTCCGACTCGAAAGAGTAAAAGGCGTTCCGTTTTAGAAATTTCATTAGCTCTAACTAGTTGAATGTCATGTATTATTAAAACTTAAATCTTGTCTTGGATAATCCTCAAGTTCAGAAGGTGCATTATGCTCTCCTAACTTTACTGACTCCTAACTTTTGACTTTACTAGGAGGCGAAAGTTTTACTGTGGAAGTAACGTTACATAAACTGTTTAATTTTTGCTGCTCGAATAAGTTTTAATAGATTTCAAGGCACACGTCAACGGAAAATAAAAATAATTATGGTAAATTTCGTTTCGACGCACTTTTTTAAGCATCCGTAAGTTTACAAACAATTTAAAGAAGTAAAAAACGGTATTAGCCAAAGTGCATAAACATTTCTTCAAGCACGAGTTAATAGATTAACGTTCTTTTCAACTTTGAATAGCAAGTTACATTTTTCAACAGCTCAAGAAAGTTCAAGGAACTCTTTACCCGTCGTTTAACTTCCCCGAAGTCTTTTAACATCCGACCAAAACAGACGGGTATAAACTTTCAAAATTTCATAAATCTCCCCTCGCTCTCGACGGAACAAAATCGAAAAAAAAAAAACTCGGAAAATCCGACTTTCCCCGCGCGCATCGGAGATCCTCGCTTCGGAAGGCGCGCAAACGCCCGCGCCGTATCGCGCAAAAATCACACTCCCCCCGATCACGAGACGCCCGCGAGACTAATGGTCTCGCGTTAATCCTTTGACGTGCCCACGTATTTAGCGCGGAATAAACGAGACGTCGGATTTTCGAGCCCTCGAGAGGGAAAAAGTACGTCGTGGCGGCGCGATAGGCGCGGTGTGCATAAAAACGCGCTCTCTCTCTCTCTCTGCCGGCGGAGGATGAAGGCGAAAGACGATACCTAAACGCGCGCGAGGAGGCACGAGGACGAGGAGAGTAACGACGTTGTAGGCAGCGCCGGACAGAGAAATATCTCGGCGCGATGCCCGCCGACAGGTTCGAGGGAGGAACGGCCCAACAGCCACTTGAGGACGCGACGCGTCGAGGCTCCGGAAAAATGTGTTTTGGATAAGCGACGAGGAGGCCGTGTTATAGTCCTTTTTTCCTTTTTTTCTCTCTCTCCCCTGCTATTTTTTCCTCCGGACCCGAAGCTGATATTTTTCCCTCGGCTTTTAGGAGGCGCGTTTTACCGTAATTTAGGAGTATTTTTTTTATAAATTTAGCGGAGAGGTAGTTTCTTTGCGATACTCACAGACCCAACTTGAAATAACTGACGTGGATGCTCGAATTCACTTACCTGAAACATAAAGAATGTATTTATTAATTTTTTTAGTTTTATTTACTGAGGATTACAAAGAAGCTAATTATATTAATATAACGATAGAGAAAAGAGAGTGAGAACGAACGAATTTCTCGCGTAAATCAGAAAACTAACGTCAGGTTTAACCTCCCCCCCTTGACATTCAGAAGAAGACTTTAAGCGATAACGCAGTAAATCTAGCTTACAAGCCGAAGCAACTCTCGAGACCACAATTTTTCTTTAAGACCTTGTTTTGAGCATTCAGTTTACGTAGTTCGCGCGCGCGCGCGCGCTCGTCTATACAGCCCCGCCGCGCGGCGAAACAAAAATGAAGAATGAAAAGGCCAATAAAACTCGGGGCCGGGGGGGGGGAAAGACGACTCGAAAGTTCCGGAGCGAAGGACCCACCCCGCAAACCGAGCGCGAAAAACTTCCTCGGTCGCTCTCTGGCTCTCGGGCCACTTGTTCACTTTGTGGCGGCGGGGGCGCTAGACACGGAAGACACCGCCCGCCGACGAGTTCCTAGACGCGACGACTGCTCGGCCGCGCCCGTCTCTCCTCGCGCGAATTCGTACGCGAGGAAATTTGCGGGACACCTCGAGGTATAAAGAGAGAGAGAGAGAGAGAGAGCCGCTGAGTGCTTCTAAAAAAAGGCGAGTCCCTCGGCTGCGTGTGTATGTACGTAGCGAGGTCGGGGTAATTAAGGCTTCGGGCGCAAAAATATCGCGACGAGTTTTTAATGTGGATCGTTTGCGCCTCTCCGGACTAGAGCTAATATTGATGTTTACTCCCGGCGCAAATGGAAGTTCACTTAAACATTCTCTCGTCTCGCTCTCTCTCTCTCCGTCTCTCGCTGGAAAACTGATTTAGGAACGTTATAACGTTCGGCAACTATTATCCGGGAATAAACAGGCCACGCGTCCGACGTAATTAGGGAGAGCGGCCCTGACCGGGAAAAAAGAGAAAAATTAGACGAAGCAAGAGAGGGATAGAAAAAGGCGGTAAAAAAAAGAGGGCCGAGATCCGAGATGTGGGGGAGAAAAAGGAATATAGCTCCGAGTGTCCAGAGAAAGAGAGAGAGAGAAGGAAAGTGAGTGAGTGACCGACAAACGATCGGGAGTCAACGAGGGAAGAAATAACTACTACTGTGTCCGCTCGGAGGAGCTCCGAAATTCCGGAAACGACCTTTTTTCTGCACGGTAAAGTCACTCTATCGCTTTTTTTTCTCTCTCTCCGCCTCCTTCTTTCTCCGTCTTCGTTTCTTGCTCTTGCTTTCGCTTTCGAGTTCTTTCTGATGTACAAGGGAACGGGGAAATAGCCGCGGCGGTGATTGGCGTAATTTTTTTCCTTACGTTTCGTCCGTCTCCTGCTTATCGTGCGTCAATTGATGGCGCTCCTTTGAGGGGCTGCGGTTTCTTTTTTTTGTTTCGCCAGAGGGATGAAAGATTCATCCACCGCGATATTTTCCCTCGAACGTACAGGAAAATGAATATTTCCCTTATAGTATAACGCGATTATTTTTTGTAGAAAATTGAATAAACAGCAAAGATTGACGAAATAGAGACGCCGACTAATGGTTATCCCATTTCGCAAAAATGCCGAGCTCCATTTTCTAAAAAAAAAAAGAAAAAAAAAACATCCTTTATCAATATAGGCTGGGTTGGTGTGCGCCGCAGCCATAACAGACGTATATACGTTTGTATCTGAAATGTGTAGAGATGTAGATATTCAAATAGCCTGGTAACACTAGGCGGGTGTAACCAAGGGAAAAAAATAGTCAACATAGAAAATTCATGCACGCCTGGGCTTATATCGCCAGATTTAATCCGGCTGAGCTCCCGTACCGCATTAAAGCTGCATGACTTTACACGACTATATATCGTACAAACACGTCTCCTTATCCACTATTAATTAAAGGAATGTGAAAGTATAATTTCCTCGATCAAAATTATAAAAGCGTGTGTGCGCCGCAACGAAAAGTATGTTTACATCTGAGATATCAAAGTATTTATTCTAATCTTACACTCTCGCAAAAATTCAGCTCTGCGCAGGAGTAATCTTAAATCTGCACTCGGTTATACGATATCCCCTTCGGGGAACTTTATTTCCCTTTCTTTAAAAAGCAGTTTGCCTCTCTCTCGCGGTAATATCCCATAAGCCTCGATAAAATAAAAATATTTTCGAAAAGGATAAAAACTGCAAGGGTTCGTCGGCGCTCATATCCTTCGGCGGAAGAGGACTTTAGACTCTCGTCAATTAGCGCTAAAAAAGCTCGCCGCGCTTCCGCGGCCGCTCGGCTCGAGAGCGCGCGCGAATCCCGACAGAGGCATCTCTCTGCCCATTGCGAATGTTAATTTATTTAAAGCGCTCTTTCTTGTTTCGCGCGCGCGGCCTCGCTACTTTCCACCACTCGCACGCTCGTACACGTACATCGGCAGGGCTCTCTCTCTCTCTCTCCTCTCCTTCTTCTAGCCGCGCTTCTCTCCCGCTCGATTCCGGGATCTTCCCTTATATGGCTTTAGACTGGGAATTCGTGTACACATACACCGGCGGACGGAGGGGAATTACCCCTTACTAATGGACGGCATAAATCCTCGAGCGGGCGAGATGCTGATACCGGCGGCCGGCCCGATTCGATTTATGACGTTTGAGTCGCGGGGTGTAAACAATGCCCCCCCCCACCCCCACCACCCCGCTTTTTGCGCGCCGGATTTCCACCGGTAAGCAGAAATGCTAATGCGGGAGAGGCGCAAAAAGTTGGCCGCGGCGACGGCGGCGAGGCTTTTAGAAATTGCACGTATACGGAAACGCGGTATTGAATTTTAAATGCAAAGAGGTGTTGTGTAGATTGGCCCGATAGCTCGATTTAAGCTTCGAGGAGAGGCTGCTCTTTTATGCGGAAATCGGTGGCTACGCCGAGAGTTCAAAGATAAGCGTTATAAGATAACGCTCTCCGCAGCTCTCGCTTTGAATTTACGCTCATTGTATTAGAATTGCTAAATGTTAACTGTTATTTTATCTCCGCGTATGCAAAGATAAATATACAGAGGTCTATTTAAGTGTTGAAATACGCAGTTGACTTTGCACTTAATTCCTATTAAAAGTCAACAAATTTAGATTCAGCTTTGGAGATAGTTGATTTAGCTGTATAAATGAAAATTTTACGACTCTAAATTCAAGTTCTAATTCGTTTTATTACGAATTTCTTAGTCGTACGTTTTTAATACTCGAGCAATTATACTTCAAGTTCGAGTGCCTCAAAAATACAATTACTTGCTCCCTCGCACGAAAAACAAAGTAAAAATTTACGGAGCAATAACGAAGCTTAAATACGAACTCCGTGCTCGAACTCTCTTAAAAAAGGCACAACCGAAGCAATAAAAAATGCTACTTTACGAAAGCGAGCCTTCGGAAGCTCATTCTCCTTGCGTTACCTGTATTGTCATCTCCAGTACCATAAATCCCGGGGCCGAAAACTTCAGGAGCCGAACTAATTTCGGCGGAAAAAAAGCGCTTGATTTACCGCGCATTTACGAAACGCCGCCGCCGCCGCCGCGGTGCGCGGACAAACAAAAAACTCGAAAACAAAGTAACAAGAAAGGAGAGCTCGACGGGCCCCTTCGAAAAAAGGGGGAGGGGGAGAGAGGGCAAATCTCGGACGGGCGCAAAAAATCAATCAAACGCTTAACAACGGGGCCGCTTCTCTTTCATATAAATCAGGAAACAAGAAGGCGCAGAAGAAGCCGGCAGAAAAACGACGAGCGCAGCGATCAGCGCTTATTCAATCGCCGCTCCTCTCTCTCGAGTGCATGACGAAAGCCGCGCGCGCGCTCGTGAAAGGGATACACACAGAAAATATTCCCCCCCTTCCCCCGGCTCCGCTGCTTAATCGTGCGTAACTCCGCGGCATCATTTTTCCCCGAGTTAATATGCCGGTCCCATCGTGGATTTTCCCTTCGCCGAGGCGGTAAGTAGCGCGACAAATCAAATTCTACGCGGCGATAAGCCCCCCCTCCCCCCTTCCCCAGGAGGGGGTTGTTTTTGTTGACCGGCCTGCATTTGCATGGAGGGCATTGTTCGCGATGTTTAGGAATGGAAATAGTTTGTTGGGTAAATGGCTGGGCGCTGCGCCGTCGTCGCGGCATTGTCGTGGCTGGCCTGGGCTGGTGTTGCGCGCGCGGGGAGAAGTGCCGAGGGGGGAGAGGGGAGGGGACGCCCGTAATGTTGCGTGAACTCGGAATTTGCATGAAAAGTATTGCGAAATCCAGCGGACGGCGAAATCTTGCGACAATGAGCGCTTTGAATCATATAGGGATTTGGAGCTTTGTCGGCGGGGAGCGCCAGTTTTTGTACCTGCAGCGGTCGTTGACTGATTTTGCTCGTACAAATGTGGGCTTTTGGAAAGTACCGCGAGGCTTTGAAAAGTTGTGAATTCGTCGCGCTTTGGAGGTTGAAAATTTAATTTTGCGAAAGAAACGAAAGCGGCGATGTTACTCTAAATGATGCGTTTCAAAAAAAATTAGCTCAGTATTAATCAATCCAAGAGCAGCTGCCTTCATAAAGCGTTATTTTTAATATTCAAAACTCACGCGACAATGACAAGCTCTTGTAGCGTTAATGCATCACTGTGACTAAGATTATTTTTATCTTCGTTCACAGACAGCCGTGAAGCTTCAATGCAGAAAACACGTGAAATATATTTTTTACTCGATTCGGGAAATAATAATACTTGTTAGCTTTATCTTTATACCTAAATGAACTACTTACTAACCATTGTGTGCCGACTAAGTTTAACTTTATTAAGATTTATAATGCCATTTCGTGTCATTATCGCGTTATCTAATACGCGTAATTGCGGATCATAAATGTTTTACATGCGAAGGGGACCACCTTCTAATAGCTTTTACGGAATACTCGCGGACGGCGCTTGTCTCTTTCGCCATTACGGACCTACAATTTAATTAACCTCGCCTCGTTCATTTAAATAAAAGTATAAAAATAAATTTTCATAAGAGGCAAATGCATTCCAAAAAAAAAAAAGCTTCACGATCATTAAGCAGACTTTAACTCCCGGAAAAGAAGACCGTCTTAAAACTCGGCGCGGAATCCCGAGGAAAAAGCCGCAAGACTCATTAGCGGCGAATGTGCAGCTTGTTTAATAACGCGTAAAGCGGCTGCAATTTATCTCGAAAAATTAAGCGATCGCCGACAAAAACAATTGGCCTTGATTTTTATCTCTCCCCCCTTCCCTCCCCCGGCGGGGCAATGCGCAGCCCTTAAATTTCTTTGTCTTCCTGCTACTTCCTGCGTCCGTCGGCGTCCCCACGACGACGACTGCATCGTTCCGTTACGCTGCGGCCGAGACTCGCGCCGACGAGCGTCGCGCGCAATTAACTAACGAATTAAATAAGGGGATACACCAGTCGGGAAAAAAGAAGCGCCGTATCGGCGGCTTTTGACCAATTGTCGCCGAGCGCAACAACGGTACACCGCCGCCTCGACAAAGGAAAATGTATACCGACGTCACGGCTCGCGATTGCTTTTTTTTTCTTTACAGAGGAGCGTGGAAATGGACGGGATTGCGTAAGGAGATGTGCACGGCGTCCAAGGTTTTCTCCTCGATTATTCAGATGCATGAGATTCTAGGCATTTCTCTCGCGGCGTTGCGTTGCGTGGCTTCTTTTATTCCGCTATTGAGAATGTCTGTCTGACGTGTGGCTCTTGTACTGATTTCGTGGTACGATTCGTGCCGTCGTTTCAATTTATTATAATTTATGATTGAGCAAAAGCAGGGAGACGCGAATTTCAAATGCGGTTTGGGTTTATTTTTAGACGTCGGTGTTGGCTGGAAAACGTTTTTATTTAATTAACACGTCGCCCGTTAGAAATATATATACGGTTTTCTGTTACGAGTTTATATATATATATATATATATCAAGTTCAATAAATCAGCGAAATTAAAATCATTGAATCATCGAGAAATCGATCTCACATAAATAATAGTCGGATCTTATCAAGCAGAAACTTCTCTCAATGCAGCCCCCAAAAGTGCCACTTAGATAAGAAACATTACATTAATACCCATGATAAACTACAGTTCGAAAGCCGTTATTATGTACCACATCAAACGCAGCTATCTATTACAAGTGCAACTCTCGCGGAAGAAAAGCAATTCCAGACGTCAAAAACTAGAAGTTTTCCGCGGCGCGTTCCTTCGGCCACGGAATAAGGAAGTTTCGTTCGCTCGTCATTAGCGGCCGCTAACGACGCGATAATAAAGAAGGCCGCTTGCGCGATTAACAAATCGACATTCCTCCGAGGATCGATCATCGGGGGAATCGCTCGGGCTATACGTACCGGCGCACGCACTGTGTGTAATCTCCCTCTCTCTCTCTCTCTCTCCGGCGGTGCCTGGTTATTTATGCCGCTCGACTACTCGGTTACACGCCTATTAACCTAATCGCGAGAGAGCGGCTGTATTAGAAAACTCCGAGAGAGAGAGAGAGAGAGAGAGATTCATGTGGGACGGAGAGCGCCGCTGCGCCGAGTGTAATTACACGGCAACAAAGCTGGAGCGCTCGCCAGCGTTGGTTTTTCGAGTTTTTACTGTTTATATCCAGTGGCTTTCCGGAGGATAATTAAGTTGTTGGGACTCGGGCTGCCCCGCTACGACTCGCGGGAGAGCAGATTTATGGATCGAAAGTAAGACTCGGAGCTTTTTACTTTTTTCTTTTTTTTTTTTTTGCGGCGATCGGCTATTATTTTCTTGGAATTTTTCAATGCTGCAGTGTGTGTTTACGATCAGTCTTGCTTCCTGCGAGCTGTACGATTAAATGTTTTTTACTTAGATTTTTAAGATAACGTGTACCTTTCGTTATTAGATACCAAGCGTGTATTTGTTTGCCTTTGTTTTTTTTTCTTTTTTTTTTTTAAGTACATAATTTCTCAATTTTTCATTTTTCCAATATATATCAATTGCTTCTATATTTCCTAAAACCGATCGACCTCATAAAATAAAGAAATAATTAAAACAAATTACTCCCAAAGGACCGAGCCAAATTAAAAAAAGCTCAATTCCCGCGAGGAAATCCATGACATCACCCGAAATTTTCGCGAGCTAGGCAACATTTATATATCTCGGCGCCGTCAAAAAACAGCTCGAGATCATCAATCGCTCGGTCCAGTCATCTCCGCTCGCATCCTGTCCTACGGGCTTCTCTCTCTCGGCTCTTATAGCATCTAGCAATCGAGACGTCACGACACAAAGGGGTCGAGAGCGCGCAGAAGACAGTCGTCAATGAGAGAGAGCCTCGACTCGTCCCCGGGTGTCAATGCGCGAGATTTATGGACGATCGCGCTAACGAAATGATGACGGCACGACTTTCTTCACCCTCGCTCGCGCGCACGCGGCTTTCCCACGCAGGCGCACGCGCTCTCTCGGCGCAAGAGAGCTCAATGAGTTGATAAATCATTTATGCCCTTGGACTACTATATTGCCCGGAATGAATATTTATTGCGACGCGATGATTGCGTTTTCGGCAGCCTGTTTGCGGAGAGAGGCTACGCTTAATGTACTTAGAGGCCTCTGCCCGCCGCCGACTGTTGACTCTTTTTTTTTCAATGAGCTGCCTCGGTATACACCCGGAACGGGAGCGCACCACCACCACTTGCGGCGACGCGAACCTCTGTTTGTTTGTTCGACGCTGGAACGGAGTTGGCACTTTGGGGCCTCGGGGGAAAAGCCCGCGGAGAAATATGGAGCCCCGGAGCTGCGGGATTGATTGGGACGATGGGAAATTGCTGGGAAATTTAGGGAAAACATCCCGACGTTTCGATTTACGCCGGCTTTTAGTGATTTCGTGGCTGTTTACCGCGCGTAATGATGCAATTAGGATTCTTTATTGTGATTAAGGGCAGATTTAATATCACGAAATGAGGTCGAAAGAAATAGCGTGGCTGATTCATATAATTCATATAATATAATTTTCCAATGAAAATTAGCTTCTCTTTAATCTTAACTAATATCTTTTAACACTGGTTTTTCCTAAAATTTTTATCGACTTTCTCAAAGACAGAGCAACATTTTCGACCGCCAGCACTTCGCCCGCGCGTTCGAGCTATCTTACAAGCATTCATCCAAACACAAAAAACTACTCAAGCCCCGCTCTCTCGGAAAAGCCGTCGAAAAAGAGAGCCGGACCCTCGGCGAGAAAGAGTCGTCGTCGTCGTCGTCGTCGCTTTTGAAAAGCCGTCGGAATAAGGGCAGAGAGCGCCGTGGCGGCGGAGAGACGCACTCAAGAAATCGGCGCGGGCGAGGCTCCTTGGTATTCCTCGCGCGGATTCGCGGGTCAAATGGATCCCCGCCGGTGTCAACGAGATTTACTAAGCGCAAACTCGGCCGCGCCCGCAAAGAAACGCCGTTCGAGAGAGAGAGGGAGAGGGAGGGAGCCCTTCGAAATAATCGGACACGACCACGTGACCAACCTACGTGAGCGGAACCGAAGCCGGGAGGAAGGAAGGAAGGAAGCTTCTGCCGCGCCGCGTGAGGAATTGCTGAACGCCTCTCTCTCGCCCAGATGTACTAACTTTTTTTGGCAGTCGCGCGCGCGCGCACACACGCGGGAAGGACGTGCGAACTGGCTCTCTGCGCTGACTATTGGGATTTGGAATTTTTACCCCGGGAGAAAAAAGGAGGTCGGAAAAATGAGTTTCGAATCGAGTACGTCGTTTGAAAAACTAGACAGGTTTTAAAGCTGAAAGTCTAGTAGTTTTCATTTGTACTTGGTAGGAATTTCATCGGGCAAATTTGAAAAAATACTTTCGCACAACGTCGTTTGAAGCTTTTTTACTCGTTGGATCACAAAAAACCATTATAAAAGAAGCGAAACATTCGGTATAAAATTTCTCGTAAAATAAAAAAAAAAACGAATAATTCATCAGCGGCCATTCAAGCCAACTCCCAAATTTAGTTCCCATTAACCGAAAGCCCAGCAAAAAAAAAAAAAAAAACTTCGAAAATCTCGTATTTCATATTCAAACCTAACCGCCTAATTGAATAATTATGGTATAGCCCAAAGAAATCAGTCTCCTCCCCCGAAACAAAGCCTCCGCCCGAGTCCCTTCCCTGACATCTCTCGCTCCAAAAAAAAAAGCAGCAGCAAGCAGACTCGCCTGCGCCTCAACCCTTCCTAGCGAGACACAAGCTAACTAGGTGCCCTTTAAAAAAAAAGGGAAAAAAGCCGCGCGCTCATTGTGCTCTCTCTCCCTTTTGTCCGCTAATGCGAGGCGCGTGAAACTCTTGAGTCCGCGAGTGTACCAGCGCGGCGCAGCTGCCGGCAAGAAAGTTCGCCGCGGCCGGCCATTAAAATATATCTCTCCGGGGCCGGCGGCGGCGCGGCCCATTACCGAAAAACGTCGTTGCGCTTGTTATTCCGAGGACGAGTACACCCGCCCGCCCGCCCGCCGCCGCCGTCGCCGTCGTCGTCCGCCTCAATCGATACACTCCAGGCGAGTCTCCAGGGGGGGTTGGAAGCGCCGGGGTAAGGCACCGCGTATAATTATTTGTTGGAGGATTTTTAATGATTTTTGGGAAGGCGAGACTTTGGGGCTGGTCGGGTGGAGTGATCGGTTTTCGAGGAATTTTTTGGAGGTTCTTTTATCGGTTCGGCTGGGAATTTCTAATTAGGCAGCTAATGCTGCTTAAAGCGAGTGATCAAAGGTAATTCTACGACTCGGTGCGTTGGTGCACAGTCAATATTGCTTTTAGTGGTGAGATTCTGGTGTGCAGAATTATTAAACACATTAAAATCTTAGTCATAGTAGAATTACGATAATTGACTTGGATAAAAAATTAATTAAAACTTGCAGTATAAATGAAATTCTTTAATAATGGAATTATTATCCGTTTATCCGCTAAAAAATATCTAGGACAGAGATAAATTGTAAATAAATACTAGAAATGCATCAAGATCAGTCTTTATCAAACTTATCAATCGGTGTACACACCGCGAGATACCTAGAACTAAAGCTCAAGGCTCGGTTAGCGATTCAATAATGAAATCGGCACTTGAATCTGTATCGCCTCGAAATCTCGGCTCCCGCACAAAGCTTATTATACAAGTGCACGTACACTCCGTCATCCGCTCGATTTTTTTCTCGCGAGCTTCGAGCCGCGCCGCGTACAAGTACCTCTCTCGCGAGAGAGAGAGAGAGAGAGATCGAGAGCGACTTTCCAATTTCGCAAGAGGCGCACAACTCTTGCGACTCTCACGATATCGGTGCACGTTGCATACGTATTTAATTTCAATGCGCTCTAGGAAATAATATGCCGGACGCTCGACGAACGATCTGCTCTCCACATAACGGGGGAACGTAGAAAGCGAGCAGAGCAGCCCTTTTTGTCGACGTGCTGTAACGTCTGGTGGAAGGGACGGAAAAATACAAAGTGCGCAAAAGGATATCGGACGGGGGAGGGTTTAAAGTTGGATTGCGGCGGTTTGCGAGTTTCGGTGTTTACGGCGGGCGGCCGAGAGGGCTGGAATTTCGCTGGGTTGTCATTTCGCTAATTTCGGGGGGGCGTTGCGCGTTTATTTCAAAGTATGGAGATATCGCTGTCGCTCGATATTGCAATTTACAGTATATACATTGAATTAAGAACCTCCGCACGTATTAAATGCAGTTTGTCCAACTTTTAGATCACTATTTCCATGTGGCTGAACTTTATAGTAAAAGAAAAAAAAAAAAAAAAATTGTCCTCGCGAACGGCATTAGCAGAAAATTGTGTCCAAGCCTCGCAGGTCCTTCCCCATAAAAGAACAAAGACGGGATGAAAATAAGTTAGGCCAGCAGCTCGAAAAGCTCGCGGAGCACACACACACAGACACGAGTCTCGGAGACTCTCGAGACTCGGCGGCGAATCGTAGAAAGACACACAGGCTGACGGACGGACAGACGGAGCAGCGGCAGAAGCGTCGGAGGATCCATAAGGGTTAGCTCGTGCACCAGGGGACTGCAGAGCATCCCGGCCGTGCGTGCGAGTCGCACGGGACGCAACTGGAATAGCTAATATCGCCGCCGCGGCGGCGGAGGCGGCGGCAACTGGCCCGGAGTACGTGAGCGTCCGGAATGGGGTGTAGTGCTCCAGACGGCAATATGTATATCCCCTCGCGGCTGGAGAAAAGACCGCGCGCTATGCCGCCATAATATCCTACATGCATGCCGCGCCGCCGTCGTCGCCGCCGCCGCCGCCTCTGCTGCTGCTGCTGCTTTGTTTTTGCCCGCGAGCCGGAGGAGGAGGTGGAGGAGGAGGCTGTTTGCATATATATTGTGGCCGAGTGCAGCCGATGGCGCGCGCGATGACGAAGCGCGAGAGGGACATTGCTATGCCCAGGACGTCTTTAAATTGTTGCGCCAGTTCGCAAGCGCCGGTATTGTGGCGATATTGATCGGACCGCCTGCCTGCCTGCCTGCCTGCCTGCCTGCCTGCCGCAGTTTTCGAGAGATGAGAGATGCGAGCCGCCGACGCCAATGCTGAAGCGTCGCCCGATCGAGTACGTGATTTACATAGCTGCTGGATTAAGATGTCCGGGCCGCTCGCCGTAATTAATGCCGAATTCTTTTCGAATATCGATTCGGCTACGGCGGTTTTTTTATAAAGAACGTCTGTCAGTACTTGCGTTTCAGATTTATTTTAGATTATCTACGATTCCCGATGCTGGACGGTAAATTGAAATCTAAGGCGTCAGAACTTCCATTAGAAAAAATAATTTAATTCGTATAAATATTGTGAACGGACGCTTATACATCCTTTCTAAGGTGACTAATATAATCTTGGCGCGTAGAAGACACGAGGCGAAGGTAAAATTAAGTGGTCCATGTACGACCAGTCTAATCCGGATTTAATCCCAAGTCGTGTGTCAACTAAAGTGCTGTATGAATGAATAAATATTGGAGAGCTTAGACTGTGATGGGGTTACGTTTATATAGCAGTAATCTCTTCTTAAGTCCGCGTATTTAGAGAACATAAAGAAAATAGAAATTTCGAGCAATTGCCTGAATGGCCCCGTAAATTAATGTTTAATATTTTGGTGTCTGAATCGTGCCGTACATTAACAGACGTAACCTTAATGGAAATAGTAAAGAGATTCTTCTGAATTTTTTTTCCACGGCTTACAAAATGAAAAATATCAAAGGATAAAAACAGAGTTGTCCCAACAGCTGCGCAGAGAGTACAAAAGTCCTTGCGAGCGCGGCATTAAAACCGCCGAAATTAGATTGCCTTAATTTAAAATACACGCGACCCGCGCAACGAGCCAAAAGAATACACATCCCTGAAATTATTTAAATTTTTTTAATAAGCTCCGCGCGCGACTCGGCCGGCGTCGAGTCAAGCCGCGCGAAATGAACTCGGATAAACAGCAACCCGACGTAAATAAGCAATGCCCTCCCGCCAAATCGAAGACAAACTCCGCCGGTGGCTCTCTCGGCAAAAGTAACGCCAGAAGTAGAATAAGAAGACGAGGCGGCGCGTCGCTCCGGCGCGTTAACGGGCAAACTTGCTCGTCGCGCCTTCGCCCGGGCGTCGTCGCATGTTAATTCCGACGTGCGCCCCTTTTTTTTCCAGCGCGCCTCCATTAACCGTATGAGGGGGGCTAAAAGTTGGGCTGTGATCGCGCCGCGTTAAAATTAATTAAGGGGACCCCGGGAGTGAGGGAGAGAGGAGAGAGTGGCCCTCCGAAACTTACTAATGAGAATACATTGTTCCCGGCGTCGACGTCGTCGTCGTCGCTGCGCATCCGAGACAACAGGCTGCTGCCGCGTCCATGCGAGCACCTCTCCCTCTGTTTAGCTCTTGGGATACCGACGCGCTTTCCGCATTAAGAAGATCGATTTCGGGGCGCGCAGCGAGAGAGAGGCTTTTTCCGGACTCGTTGCTGCTCTGTTTTCAAGTTCAAAAGTAGCTTGTTTTGCCCGGCGCGCGAATTAAGCTAATGGGCCCGGTTGCCCCTAAGTCTGATTTACAGCCGAGGGCTACTGGCTTGGATTACCGATATTCGTGTTTGTTGAAATGTTTGTTAATCTCCCAAGAATGGGGTATCGAGTTCGTTGACGATTTAATGAGCCGGTCTAGTTTCAAGGGTTTCTTGGTTTAATTACGCAAACGCTTATTTTCACGGATAATTAACAATCCTTTGCACGAAAACTGGTACCAGAACAATGCTAAAACGGAAAAGCCCAGCTGAGAAACCTGCCTTTAAAATCAGCCATCGATAAAAGTACATCAATATTTCGATTTTCCAAAGGGCCCTTCGGAGTCTCTAGTTTTCCTCGCCGCAGAGGCAAAGAAAGACAACGGCGCGCGGCAGAGCCCTTTCGGCGCGGCTCTCTATTCAGCGCAAAAAGAGGCATGAGAGAGCCCCGCCGGAGGAGGGAGCAGCAAGAGCAAGACCGCGCGCTGAAGATCCGGTACAAGTATAACCGAAGCACATCGCCCTTAACTAGGTCGGCTTGGCCCTTAGAGGGGTCGGAAGAGCCCCCAGAGCTCGGGAAAGGAGCGCGAGCCGACGCAAAAAAGGAGTAAGAGAGAGAGAGAGAGAGAGAGGAAAAACAGAGAGACAAAAGGGCGACTCTTTGAGCTCGGCGCTGCATAGGAATTGTTTGCCGAATAAATCGATCGTGTGATTCGAGCGGCTCGTGCTCGTAGATCAGATTGGCCCCGTATCTATCGGCCACAGGCGAGCGCGTGGGGGGGGGGGGGGGAACTCCTTCGTGCAGCTTCTTATTCCTCCCCGTCGCCAGTAAATAAGGGAGTTAGTCTTCCTCCTCGCCGTCCTGGGCGCGCGCGCGCTGCAAATTATTTTTATTTTCCGGCCGTATGCAGGGAATCTTTTGCGGGAGATACGAGGAAGGGTGGCGCGCGAGATGCGAGTGATTTTTTTCTCTCTCTCTCTCTCTCGCTCGCTTTTCACGGGGGGGCGTGGCGCCCCTCTCTTTTATTTAAGCGCTAAATTATGCATGCAATTTTGAAGGATCCCTGTCTCTCTCGCTTCTGGTTCGGGTGAACGCACCCCTTTCCCGGACGCTTTGCACCGACGTCTGCCCGAAGATTTTGCGCTCGTTTCCTATACCTTTTCTGCAAAAATGTATATAAATACTTTATTTTTAGATTCATTTTATTTTCTGAAAAATTGTACAGCAAATGTTAAAAAAATTTACTTTTGTATTGCCCGTTGGAAGATTGAGCGAAAAACTTTCCCAATCGTGGACCAGAAACCGGACGGGTTTTCAGACTACTTTTGTGCAAACATTTGCAGTTTTCAATTTAACGTCAATTATGAGATTTTTTCCTAAGAATTCTATCCGAAATTCAGCTATAATTTAGAAAGCAAAAGTACTTTACTTGTCCTTGCCAAGTCCCCATCAATGACCACAGATAAGAAAAGAAAAGCACTTGCAATTCCCATCAGGCGATGCTTATTCTTTCACCTACTTTATCCCTCCCCAAATCCACCCTCTCCTCCTTCTCACCTTGTCTCTCCTCTTCCCTTCCCCGGTACAATAGCAAAACGCTCTCCCCGGCGGCAGCCTCCGACATTCGTCGACTTCTTTCCTCTCCGCAAAGCGCATTAACCTCGATAAAGCGCGGATTAATTCGCGACGCTGCGCCGCGCGGGGAACTTATCCGGTAAACGAGCGCGGAAAGCGAATGGAACTCTCTCCCGTGCTCTCTCGCTGCCCTCTCTGCTCTCAATGAAAATCCGAGGGCGAACCGCAAAGAGAAAGAGAGGGAGAAAGAAGAGATGCGCCCGAGAGGAAGATAAGAGGGTCGCCGTGTTAAGGGGCTACCGGAACGTGTGTGCAGCCGAATTTTTCTCCGAGAAAAAGCACAGGCGGCGCACACCGTTACAATGGGGAGTATTGAACGGATTACGCCGGGATGTAGGTTGAGTGGTCGAGTGCGCGCGAGGGCTCGCGCTCTATGAAAGTGAGATGCACCTTTTTCTTTTTTTTTTATAGGGCTCTTTTATGGACGCTGCTCGCACCGAAGGAGGGAGGAAGGGCCCGGGGAGCACTGAGTGCGTCGAAATGAATCTTTATTGTGCGCCCGAGTCGCGGTAAAGCCCCGACATGAATGAAATTTTGTTCGGGGTGTAATACCGGGTGTCTCACCTGCGTTTATTATTACAGGCTGTATCGTTTTATGCCCTTGACAAGCAGATTTCAGCGGAGACGCTACTTGGGAGAATACTTGGATTTATTATCTTTTTTTATTTTGTTTGCAAGATTATTTAATGTTGAAAATTAGCGAAAAGGCGTTTTTAAGAAACTGAAACAGAAACATATTCTACAAATAAAAATACACAAGGAAACAAAGAAAAAAATCTGAAATAATTGAAAAATCCAGCTTGAGTCTCCCGTGCAAAGCGAACGAGGATTACGGGAATTTTCAAGGTTCGGAAGAATGTACCTTAAAAAGAATGCTGTTTAAATTGAATTAAATCAGAATAGATTACCACCCTTTGTTGGCCGTCCTTTGAACAAAAAACGTTAACGTTAACTCGAACATTTTTTCATCGCCGGCCCCCGCTATAAATTAAATCTTCGGCCTTTTTTCCAGATCCGAAGCGGCACATCCACCGCGCGCGGGAGAGAGAGAGAGAGAGAGAGAGAGCAGAGCGAATCAAAGATGAGCAGAGAGCAGCTCGCTCCTGCAAAATTTAATGCAGCCTCTCTCTCTCTCTCTCTCTCGTCTCTCGGCTCTCTCGCAACGTCGACGGCGAGCGCGGAGCCAAGTCAAAAGAAACAGTGGAAGAAAGGAGCGGCAAAAAGCGCCGGCGAATAAAGAGGGACAGAAGCCGGAGAATCGGAGAGAGCCTCCGCGCGCAAAAAGGAGCGGAGAAAAATCCGCCAGGTGTGCGTGTGCGCGTGTGTGTGTGTGTGTGCGAACGTGCACAGGCCAAGTGATTTGGGGTGGCTGGGATTTTTGCTCTCCCCGAGCGAGTTGATGATGCGCTCTCTTCGGAATTGTTTCTCGATTACCGAGGGACAGAAGTCGGGGGGCAAAAAGCGGCGGCGTGCGAAATTTATGGCCGCGACGGAAGTCACTCTCCGCGCTGACGGATCGCGACTGCGGCACTCTCTCTTTCTCTCTCTCTCTCTCTCCTTTTTCCCGGGGTTCCGAGAAAAGTGCCGGCGCGAGTTATATATCGATGCGTCATTTATAATTCAAAGCTCTCTCTTCGGGCAAAGATTTCTGGCCGCCGGTAAGCAAAAAAAGGAGCGAGGCTCGGGAGAGGAACAACGGCCGAGCGGAGAGAGGACGTACTTGTCGCGGAGGGAGAGAGAAAGCAGCTCGAGGAGAATTCATAATTCATTTGGGGGAGCCGAATAATTACTGCCCGATTCGCTCGCGGGCTTTTAGCTGGAATTTCGCGGAGGAAATCGTGGGCATTATGTGTGGGTTTGCTTGATTGGTACGATTGTCTTGCGAACGAATTGTTAATGCCCCGATGAATATGAACTTTGAATAAACGTCCTGCGGGTCGGCTCGTCCGTTAACAACCGTTCCCGGCGACGGAAATAAATTATGGTTCGGCGCTTTCGGAAAACGGGGAAGATATTCGCAAATGTTTTCAGATTGTTAAGTGCAGATGGACGTGGGTAGGAAGTAACGAAGGGACGCGAAAAAAATTTAAGTTGACAATATATCTTTCTCCGTTGGTTTGGCAATGAAAATCGAGTAAAACTTTAATTACGGATCACAATCAATTCAAATAACGGTTAGAAATGCAAGAATACTTTAAAAAAAAAAGAAAAAAGCCAAGCAAACAAAACGACGCCGTTCTCCGGCCGAAGCCTTTATTACCGCGAAATTTTTTCGATCTCCACTCCATTAAAAACCCGCCCAAACACACCGCGTTCCCGCAATAATTCCCCGGCAGTCATTTCGCAAAATTAAAAAGTTCTCCCCGCGCGGAAACGCGTGAGCGTAAAGCCCAACGAAAAACAACTCGTCGAGTCTCTCGGCACCGGAGAAAATGAAATGATCGCGCTGCAATTTTCGCGCGCGAAGATAGAAACCGGGTCATCCCGGGCTCGTCCGTTAGCTTCCGCCTAAATCAAATCGCGGCGGCCGATATCCTGAATTTCGCCGGCAGAAAAACGCCTCCGGCACGCACTTCCTCGCGGGTCGGGAATGCACTCTGGAAGCCGCGCGAGGAGAAAAATTCCGAGACTGCCGATGCCGAGCGCTGGATGTACCCTTTTTTTTTTCTTCTTTTACTTCCGCGTGGTTACGTGTTTGCTCTCTCGCGCGCTTTCCCGCTCGCGGGGATGAAGCTGAATTTTCGTAATACGGTTGGGTAATGATGAAAACTCGATCGAAGGTAGAGGCAAGCAAATTTAAATCCACTTTTTAGGATAGAAATTTTATTAAAAATAAAAGTGTAGTAAAGAATAATATTTGGAAAAAATAATTTCTGGAATATGAGAACTTATTAAAACGTGGGACTCGGATTTTAAAACGCGTAATACTCTATTAGGAAGAAAGGAATGCTTACAATTTACCGGGAAATATATACGTGCAAAATATTTTGCAGGAATGTGAAATTTGCTGAAAACGGGGTGGTGGAAAATTCTTGCATGGAAAAAATTTCCGAGTGCCGATGCTTTAACAAGAATTTTTTTTTCACCCTCTACCTGCCATTTATTTTTTTACGATTTATGAATCAACGCGATTAAAATTCAATCATCGGAAATCGCCGGCAAATTTATTGCGCTTTAAAAGCAAAACAATCATTCCGCTTTAATTCAATAATAGTTTCGTTCGAGCATTTTCCCGTTTTATTCAAAATATATATTGTTTATTTATTTTTCGTTTAAAATATCGCCCGACAAAGGCGATGCACATCATTTTATATACAAATTTGCTTGAACGCCAGACTTTGACGCGCCAGTCTTTGGTGCGCGCTGCGTTTCGATGCAGAAAAAAAAAAAAATAATACCTTCGTCGAACTGAGCGAGAGAGAGAGAGAGTGAAAAATGTTTCGTTAGAAAAAATCCGATTTCCGATACTGAAGCATTCTTCGCTGCAAGAACCGGGTGTTTATTATAGCTGTATGGCACGGTGCAATTTCTTTTGTTCATACTCGGCGAAAAATTCACGGAATCTTGATTTCAAATAACAGCAATCAAACGGAATGAAATATTCAAACGCGGCCTGTATATCCTTTCAAATAGCCGCACGTTTTAATTTAAAAGAAAATCGTGCGCCTGCAAAGGAGGCTCTTCACTTTTTTACAGCTCGGCACACATTTCGTAAAATACCTACGCGTCTTATAATAAGTACAAAATGAAATCAGCTGATAAGTCACATGTATGTAAAAGATTATGAAAGAATAAAGCATTCATTAAAATAAAGGAAGCGCATAATAACTGCCCTCCCCCTCCCGAGAATCTCTATTCCTAAAGTCCATTTAAATTTTCCATCGCACTTCCGCGATTCCCTCGTCGGGGCAGCTCTTTCATCGAATTACGCTCTCGCGCCGATTTTATTTTTCGCGCTTTAACGCCCCCGTGCGCGCGCGAGCGCGCGCCACTTTGTTTTCCCGAATTACCTGGGCGAAAAAAAGCCCGCTTTAAACAAACAATGGCCGAAAACAAAGGGGGGAGAGAGAGAGACCGAATCGATGCCAGCCAATACGCGGCCTTTCTTCCATTGTAGCGCGTCGCGCTAATTTGTAAGTCCGCGAAACGCGCGCGGCACACGGCTTTACAAAAGCTCGCATTCCGTGCGGCGGGGGAGGGAGGGGTGGTGGAAAGAAACGGATCGATACTCGGGGAAGGGAGGGGGCGGGCTTACGTAAACGAATTATCGAAATGCCGCCGTTGAAATTTTGGAGCCGCAGGGGGGCGGCTGCCTATTGTGCTACAACGGCCGACGCCGCTGGCGGAAAAGTGAGCGCGCGGCCTAAGGGCTCGCTGACGCGGAAGGAGAAGATGAGACGAGAACCCCGGGAAATTATGCGCGAGCTGCGTGAGGGGGGGAGGGACGCGCGGCTTTTTACGCGCAAAGGCGATTCCGCCTGGGAAAAGTTGCTTAACAGTCAAAGCCAGAGACGAGCGGTTTTGATGCGGAGAGGAAACTTTCAGGCGGCTGGGATTTTATTTTAATAAAGGAGTTTTTATTTTTATCCCCCGGAGAATGTTTTTACATTTAACGCGGAACGAGAGCTCGTGAAATATCGTCAAATCTGTAATTTTGCGATAAATACGATTACATTTTATTCGGCGGAAATGTCGAGAAGAAGCTTAAAAAAAAAAAAAAAAAAGCCGAATTACAGGCGCTCAGGGTCGTTCGAATCGAATTCCGGCTTGTCGAATTCGCCGCGCGCTAATTGCAAAAACGGCTCTCCTCGGCTCGAGAGAGAGAGAGCAGCGGCAGCGGCACTTCTCGAAAGCCGCGCACATTATCGCGTCCGATAATCCGCGAAACAAAGTTTCAAAAATCCCTCTCTCCCACGCTTCTTTCGCTAGCCTCATTAAAGACCGAAGCCGAGTCTCACGAGTTAATCTCTCCCCATATTCTCTCTCTCTCTTTCTCTCTCTCTCTCTCTCTCTCTTTCTCTCGCTCGACGCACTCGCAATTACATTCGGCTCCCCCGAGTTGCACCAAAGAGGCCGCGCTCTCTCTCTCTCGTTCTCTTTGCCTTCTACGCAGCGAAGGAACTCCGAAGAGCGAGAAGGAGAGTGAGAGATAGTACTCGGCGTCGCTACCACTTGAGTATTACGCGATTTACGCTGCGCAGATTTTATGGATAATTTTGCAGTGAAGTTCAAAACTCCCGTATTTCGTCGTTTTGAATAAATGTTTAAACTATGTTTAATCGTAAGCTGTGCGGATTACTTAAAAAAAAGATAGTGGTTCGTGGGGCTTTTACTGCGGAAAATTTTACGAGTAATTATAAAAAAGTTATTATATTGAAATTTTCTGTAATTTATTGCAATTTAAAAAGTGTTTCGATTTTATCAACGTAATGAGCCTATTATTTTGCCAGTCACAGAGAATAATACACTAACATATTTAAAATTTAAAAAAAAATTAAATTATCTACTATTAATTTGCAACTGACCGAAACATCGAAACTAAAATAAAAAGAACCCCAAGAAAAAGAGTGTCGCTTATCAGGAAGCCCAGACCAAGCAAAGATTAAAAGGAAGTTGACTCACCGTTTGCTCTGGCGCCGGGCAGCACCGTCAGCAGAAGCATCAGCAGCAGCGGAGCAGCAATCGCCGTCGCCGTCATCGGGGCGGCGGCGAACCTCCCCTTCAGACACGCTGCACCACCACCCTGCATCCTGCAACAGAAGCAACACCAAGCGTTAAACACTCGTACGGCTGTTTACGCCGCGCGCGGCGGCTCATATGTGCCGCCTGCTTTTCAATTGCGCGTATAAGCGCACGCGGCAAGCCGCGCACAAAGGGAGAGCGGCCGTAAATAATGCTTAGACGTCTAGCCGTCAAGGATGCACGGACAATCGAGCCGAATGGAAAATAAAATCGAGGAGGAGATGCTGCGGAGCTGCCGGAGGGGGAGGGACAATTAAGCGAAATGGATGATAAAATTGAATGAGCGAGTTAAGGAGATAATGGACGGTGGGAAGGAAGGGGGTGGGAGGAATGCGGATAAAAATCGAGGGAGATTGATGATTTTAATGACTGCTTTATTTCACGCTTCATTTCTGATTGACCCGCGCATGAATTATGGATCGCCCCGACTAATGAGTAAGTTTATTCGGTTAGCTTTAAAAAAAACCAAGTGCACATTCGGGTCTTCTTTTATTTGGGGTCGCTAAAAATAACGCCGCATTAATCATTCGTAATTCAAAGTGTCAAGCGTAAAGAGACATTTATCCTTTGACAAAAGTGTCGCAAATATCCACTCGAAATCAGAGGGGGTCCAAAAGAATGCAATTTCGAGCCCTGCTAACGACACCCACGAATTATGACGTCAATTTCGAAATTGTTTTACCGGCCCGCGCGAGAGGCCAAACAAACGTCAAAAATTATCGTCCGCCGTGGCTATATATACGGGAACGTCTCAATTTCACCCCTTTTTTACACCTTCAAATTAAAAGCCATCAATCGTCGTCTCCGCCCACCGGGTTTCGCCGCTGAAAAACCGTCATGCCGAATAAATTCGCTGTTTTATTAGAAGCCCTAAATCACGGCCGGGGGCCATTCGACAAAACCTTACGCGCCCTTGCGACGCGCTCGCGAACAAAAAAAAAAGACAAGGAAGACGGGGCCCGCCGCGCGCAATAAAAGGGAGAAATATATTTATTAGCTGCAAATTCGTAATTGAATACTTAGGCGGCGGTGTGCAGCCTAACCCTTTCGCAGTCTAACCCATTCGCTTCGGCTCTCCCGGACTTTTTCATTTGGCCCTTTCCGCCGCGCTGTGATTTGTCTCTCTCTCTCGCTCATTGCTTCGCATTCTTTGCGCTTTTTTGCCGGGATTGGACGTTTGTTACATCGGCGTGGGGTTGGATAGAGCACTATTGCGGTTTTGCCGTTAATCATCTAAATTTTTTAGCGCGATTTATATATATAAACCGCGACTGCATCGTTTGGTAGTAATTTTGATAAATATTCGAATGTTCGATTTAGTTAAAGGAAAAAATAAACTTTTAGTTTATTTATTTAAATAAAAATTGACATTTTATAAATAATTGGGAAGTTAAAATTTCCATTCGAACATCTGTTGTTTATACATGAGAATAAATGATCGAATATTCATGTTGTCCGCGTATATAAAAATAAGAATCGAAGCTGTAAAGCTTTATCGTGTGTAATCAAATAAAAGTAATCTTCAATGCAGATATATTCACTTACGACGCATTTCAGCGCGGATAGTTTTGCCTAAGAATCATTGGCAATTTATTTTATCGCCGCCAGTCAAAATCCTAAAACTGATTAAACGTAAAATCAACCTTAAATCCCAAACGATTACGATACAAGCGCAGAGTCGATTATACCGAAAGCGCCGAAGGCCGGTACGCATCCCGCATCAAAAGAAGCGCACTGTTTATTTTACTAGCTCCAGTTAAACTTTATCCTCGGTTTGAAATTTTATAAGCGCCCTGGATATATATACAGTCTCTCTCCTATTTCCCATTTTAATCCGCAGGCCAGTAAACAATAATAACAGCGGCAGAAATATTCCGCGAGCGAACGAAAAGCTCTCTCTCGCGCATCGGCATCTCCTAATTTTTGCTTAATTAACCGGACCGCTTACAGGCCGATACATTAACGAGCCCCGGCTTCATTCGGCGACCGCGAGAGAGCAGCTCTCTCTCTCGGCGCTAATTATAAGCCTCCTCGGCCGTGTCTCACTCTGCCTCTCCTGGCGGGAAAATAAACGGGGGGGCTGCTCCTCTCGCCAGTCGGCGCGATAAGGAGGTCGGACGTTGGAAATTCGCCGAATGAATAGCTAATTGGCAATCCCCGGGCACAGTTGCCTGCTTTTCCAGAAGCTCACACACGCGGCGGCGGCTGCTATCTCGCTCCCGCAGCGGCGTATTTGCCCACTTTCGCGCCGAGAGCTGCGCCGGTTGGAGAGGAACAAAGCCGAGGAGGCGCGCGCTCGGCCAGGTAAATACGCGCGCCGAGTCGTCCGGCCGCAATAATATTATCCTAATTCCAATTATTTGCACTATCATTTAACGGGACAATGCGATTATCGCGGGGCGCAAAGCAGGGCGTTATTTGCCGACGGGGAGGAGAGGATAATACGTCATATTTTTCTGGCGAAAGAGCGCCAGTCGGTGCGTCGGCTGCCTTATGGCCGGCGGAAAACTTTCCGACGGACGGATTATATTGTTACGTCGTCGCCGCGGATGGGCTGTTTGTGGAGATTTTTTTTTCTCTTTTTCGAGAATGTTTCGTTCGAATATTTTGGGGGATTTTTCTCTGTTATTGAAATCGTTACGATTTTTATGAGCTTTTCAAATTTATTGGCAATAATTTTCAATAAAGTAACGAAGAATAATTAAGATCGAAACGAGGTTCAGTCCATTTATAATGTAATAAAATAGTATTTGAGCGAGAAATGTATTATGTACTAAAGTTCATTTTTAATTAAATTGTAAATTTATTAATGTAATCTTCGTCGAATATTCATTTAAATTTAAAAACATTAATTGCACTGCGCGAATTAAACAGTTCCATAAATAATGGATAACGCGTACAAATTTCGCAATTCTTTTTCAATCGCAGTAAATTATATACTTTACATTTTTGTATCTCCAGAAAACGCAGGCGCATTAACGAAATCCAGCGCGTCAAAGGTATTAACTCAATAACAAGATCAAAGCAGCGCCATTATAACCCAAACGAAGTAGAGAGCTAAAAAGAAAATCTCAATGGTATTATGATTTCGGAAACGTCGCGCATTAACAAAAGCTCCGCGTATATCCCGTCGCCGTGTCTCTTCCTCTCTCTCTCTCTCTCAGTCCTCCGTACCTTTGACACAATACAATTAGAGTGTGCGATACGCGAGCCGCTAGAATTTCCCACAATGAGATAACTGACGTGACTGAATTATTGCAGCCGGAACTGCGAAATGCGATGTATCTCTCTCTCTCTCTCTCTCTCACCCGACTGCTCGTATCGCCGGCGACAAATAATAACAATAATAATTTTCTCACGAGCGCGGCGATAAGCTCGTCGTGCGGCGCGCGTGTGCTTACTCACGCGGCTCTCGCTCGCCGGGGTGCTGAACTTGAACTTAAAACTTTCTTCGGCGGATAATTACGCGCGAGGAAGCTCGGCTCTCTCTCTCTCTCTGTTTATTGCGTGTTCCGAAGGCGCCGAGGGGTGTGTGTAATGGATTTTTATTGTTGCGATAAGACGCGCCGGTTACTCCTTCGTTGTCTTGCACCGAGAGAGAGAGAGAGAGAGAGAGAGAGAGAGAGAGGCAGATAAGGCGCATGACTGAAATTCTGCGTTCCGATGAATCATTGCGCCGTTAAAAGTGATTTCCAGCCACGCGGCGAATATTCTCTGCGCCTCTCGCACGTTCGAAAGTCATAAACCCGCGGGGATCGGGGGCGTATCTTATCGCGCGCGAATTTCGTTACGTGTGCGATTCGAATGAAGCAATAGAGTTTATCTCCTCGAGGAAGTAAACAAGCATCAGCTGCTATTTTTAGGGAAACGAGTCACTTGAGACGTAATTGAAAGTCTGGATTTTTACGGCTGCCAGAAGCGTTCGTCGAAATTTTATCTTTTTCTACATTCAATCTTTTGATCGGAAATTTTTGTAATTCGGGTTAATTCCTGCAGCAAAACGTACATTTGATGTTTATTGGCGGACATAACAAATCAATAATGATTCGATAATAATACCGCAATTGAAAATCATTATTGAATCGTTTGTATTCACTATTAAAAGAACATCTTACTTATATGCACTGCTTCTGCAACAATCGTACTGTTTTTGTCCAATTTTTGCATGACCTTTGAATACACGTAATAAAAATAGACGCCAAACTACTTTTAACGAACGTCCAAAAAAAAAAGCGTTACCTCGCACAAACTCACTTCCAGCCGGCGTATTTCTCTTTTCAGATCGATGATTTAAAATAACTAATAACTCTATTTTCAAGAGCATCGGTGTTATTTTATCAGCAACAATGGAGCAACGTTATCCACCATTTTATCGCGTATCGGAACAGACAAGCCATCACTCAGCACATCTCGCGCCGAAACTACCCATTCATAAATAAAACCGGAGAGGGGGGGAGAAAAAAAATATTGCGCATCGTGTTTCTAGAGGCCTCGGCGTTGCCGTGCCTCCGATTATTCTTTATCTAACGAACTGTAAGCCAATATTTTCTTTATTCAAGTTGAACGCTGTTCGGAAAAAAAAGGCAATTGTTTATTACAACCGAAACAAACAAAATAAACAATGAACGAACGATCTATTATTAGTCCGCGATCGACTATTACAGTTAGAAATGCGCCGAGTACGTATATACTTTTTCAATAAAATTCGAAGATCGTTCACTTTTTACCAAAGCAATCGGCCGCGTTTATTTAAAAGAATAGCCAATAAAGAGTTTCCTTAATAAACGTAATCTAGGAATAAGAGCCGTCCTCCTCGGCGTAATCTTTTCCACCCACTCGAGGGGATCGGCACTCTGGAAACAAGTGGAAAAAAACTCGGTAATCCATATAATTCTTAGGCGCGCGCGCGGAATAACAATGCGGCCGTGCTTGCTTTTATCCACTATCCGGTTTATCGTGGCCATCGAAGCAGACATAACCCATCACTCGCCGCCGCCGCCGCCGCCGCCGCCGCATCACTTCCCTCCCTCTCCCGCTGAAAGAAAAAGCCAACGAAACGTATCGTATTTCCAGGGGCTTCTCATCGCCTCTTTCTCTGCCGTCCTCTTAATAGCAGAGCATCTCTCGGGGGATTTGCATCTCGAACAATCATCTGGCGCGATCGACTCTCCCTTCCCTCGCGGGGCGCCGCGCGATTTATATCAAAGAGCGAGGCGATCGCTCATTCGTAAGGCATAAAGGATGCGCGGGAGCGACTCCTTCTTCTTGCTGCTGCTGCTGCTTGGGCTTCTACCTCCGACGCGCACGCGATATTACGTTGCGCGAGTCGTCCGCCACCGGCCAAATTCCAAGGTGCTGACGTACAAGAGATTCTCTCTTTTTGCGCGGCCACTAAGAGTCAAACTTCTCTCTCGCCGGGTAACGAGGCCTTTTAGCCGAGGGGAGAAGGAAGTCGCGGGCAGTTTGCAATTCATTTCAGGAACAAAACATTCCGGCTTCTTCGTGGATTTTTTGGGTTCAACGTTTCTTCGTGGGTCGAGTATCCAGTTTTTCGTTTTATAGTATATTATTCTTTTACAAGCATCCAAATAATTAAACCTCGAGCCGTAAAACTGCATTCAACCACAGTCGAAATCTACTTTATACTCGATACCCCGCTTATCTCGTCCTCCTTTCTTTCCTCACCGATCTGTCAGCCAAAAGTCCTCGCTGCGTCTTCGCGCGTTCGTTTTTTCCCCCCGCCCCGGCCAGCTTCATTTATTTGCTTCGACCGAGGCGACGCGGCGCCGGCACGAACGCCGCTCTCCCTTTTCGACGCCCCTAATCGAGAGACCTTTTGAAATTGAAATCTTTTTCTTGGCTTCCACGCCGATCGTCAGCATTTTTCATGCCCCCGCGATTGTTTACTCCCGCCGGCAATTTACACCGGGATTGATTCTGCGCCCGGTAAATGAAATCAGTTTGACCAAAAAAGCAGAGAGTCCTTCTGGCGGTCTAATCAGAGTGAAATTGAGCTTTAAGGGAATGAAAGCTTTTGGAACTTATCTTAATCCGTTTATTTATGAAGATTGCCGTCGTGAAGCGAATTTAAAAAGGAATATTCGAATAAAATTCAATTTTGATATCGGGTTTTAAGACGTCTATATAAAAGATTTTCTTGAATTAAGAATCCATTCTGCAATATTCTCGCATTCCGCGCGATATTTTTAAAATTCAACCTCGTAAAGTCGAATGAAAAAGCATTCGTCGGCGATAAAAAATATTCCCACCGCGCGCACTTTAGACAAGCGAGTAAAAATACAAATTACTAAATTAAATGCGTTACCTTATCGTCGCGCGAATTCAGCGATCGAGCAAAATGAATACGCCGTTTGAGTTCGCGGAAAAATCTTAAATACCGCGCGGCGATGCTTAATTCGAAATGGTTAAGTAACGTACATAATTTAGTAATTTAAATGTAATATGTAACTCGCAAAAAGTAAAATCGCAGATATACCTGTAGCAAAAGGAAGCCTCTCTCGCGCGTATTAGCGAATGAAATATTCATGAGGCGGGTACAAATTAATAAGCCGACGCCGCGTTAAGTAGCGCTAATGCCATTTGAAGAATTTGCGCTCGATCGATTAAGGTCGAGATTAAGGTCCGTCGTTAAAAAGGCTAATTCGTCCTAGTTTTTGCCCGAGAAAGAGAGGAGCGCCTAAATCATACGGGGGCCCCCCGAGGCATCCGTCAAACGTCTCGCCGAAAAAGCTCGCGAGCAAATTCTCGCTCGGCATACCTCGGCTCTCGGAGCGGAACGCTCGTAATCGAAAAAAAAAACGAGGACTCGCCGTTGTCGCCGCCGTCGAAAAAATGCTCGCCGGCAATTTTCGTCAATATAATTAGCCCCCGAGAGTCCCTCTCTCTCTCCCTCCCTCCTCTTTTTGCAACGTCTACCGGTTTCTCGTACGCGCATCCTCGCTCTCTCTCTCTCTTCCTGCTTGTCTTTTTTTTTCGCCGCGAGCGAAGGTAGCAGCAGATCATCTCTCCGTGAGCGCGAGTACTACCTTCTTCGAATATGCAAATGCGGATTGTTGTTCGCGTTGGATGGTTAAGAAGAAGGAGAGAGAGATAGATGGAGATTCGATAATGCAACTTGCATGTTTCAATCTTGGGGCGAGTGTGTATGGCGCGCGGGAAACTGGTAGGGGATATACATACTGTGTAGCGGCTTTGTTTTTTTGCCGAGCGACGGGCTCTCGGATGCTCTTTAGAAGTGCTGTAGTTTCTGCATGTGGAAGAATAGCCTACCGGTCTTTTTTTCTAATGGGCTTGCGGATCATATTAAATGTATTTTCCTCGAGTGAGAAATTATTTTGCGTACTTTGTTTTTTAAGATTTAAGTTTTTTATCAGGTGATTGTTGAGTGAAATATTCAATTTACAAGTTGACGAGTAAAGAAAGAAATTATAATTTATTTGAAAACTTATACTAATGATTGTTTTTTTTTTTTTAACATTTTAAGTATTTTAAATTATCTAAATTATATTTATTGTAAAAAAAAAATAAAAGATTATTTATCATTTATGATAAATTAATTTTCAAAGCTACGTAAGTACACTTTTTTAAAAAAAATTTTTTCAAGTCATACGTTCAAAGAACCGTAGACATCATTTCAAATCAATACAACGTAAACCGCGACGAAATCTTTCCGCAAGCGAGTTAATTAATAGATAAACCTCGCCGATACCGTAATACATACCTTTGTCCCCTAATGTACAATCTCCGCTCATACGGGTACCTGTTTTGCATCGTCCCGCTTACTCGCGCCGAGATTCCCCCCTTCTTTTCATATATATATCCGCGCGAGAGAGGAGAGAGAGCCGACGCTCCGCCGCGCGCGAATATAACACGCACACCGCGTGCACGTTCAGCGAGCTCGCGCTTCTTTTTAATGTCAATCGACGACGGAGCGCGGAAATTGAGTTTCGAATCGAGCCGCCGAGCGGATAAGCGAATCACCGGGGATTCTTACAACGTGTTATTTGCGGCGAATGTTTTTTCGTCTCCCTTTTTCGAGCGGGATCGCGGACGAGTGTATCATCTCGCCTCCGTCCTCTTACCGCGCGGTTTTTAATGAAGCGGGGAGACGCCCGATTTTTTTTGGGCGCCGCGGCGGGTGAATTTTCGATGTTGTTGCAATAAGGGGTATCGTTGTGCCGAATTGATGATATTGACTCGTGGAAAAAAGTATTTTAAGAATCCTTATGCTTTTCTGATCAAAATGGTTAATTTTTTAAATTTCGTTTATTTTACTTACATGGAGCTCGCGGGTTCGACTCAACTTTGGGAAAAGTTTTTGAATACCAATGTATGAAGATAAGCAGAATTGTCGAGTAAAAAATTAAAAAATATATAATTAGCATCGTCTTTAAACGTTAATAATTTAGGTTGAAATTTCAAACAGAAATTGAATTAAAGAAATTCTTTTTTCCGGATAAAATTATTAATTTTTTCAAAAATAATTTTTCAACTTTATAATTTTATTCACGATAATTCCAAGTTTAATTATCAACATATAAAGATACGGCTACATCGTTAATTTTTCCTATTTTCACATTTTGGTTAATCCAACAATATTTTTCTGCGAACCTCTCCCTCATTGGTCTTTACCTCAATCGCGCGCGATGCGCGCCTGCCTCGCATAATGATAACAATAAAGAGCGGTACAAATTTAATTCCACGATATAATTTCAACACGTGTTCCTCGGCGAAAAGAGATTTCGAATAATTTTAACGCGCGCTATCTACCTTTCGGAGTGTCCGCGCGCATTTTTTTCGGTGATAAGAATTTAATTTCAGGTTTTTCTTGTTTCCCCTCCCCTCCCCCGGGCGATTTTGTTAATGCTATTAGCGTACAAGCGATTCTGTACGGCTGTTTATATGAAATTTATTTTTCATGGGTATTACAGAGAATTCCACTCGGCGAACCTGGAATGCCTCGAAATTCTAATATTTTTATAGAACCGTAATCTCGCAGTCGCTGTGTACTAAAGACCGGTTCTGCCAACCCTGAGCCGAGCAAGATTAACGCTCAAATTGATTATGTTTGCAAAATGTAATTTACGGTTACGCTATTTTATTTTCTTATTATTGATGTAGCGGGAAAGTATCCTTTGTATATGTAATAGACTATTTTAGTGCTTTGAATGTTTGTCGCTCGATTGTCCGTAAGTGTGTCGAGAAATCGCAGCTTTTTACTGCTTAAGCACAATATCCCATTAGTAATGCAAATGAGGCGGTGTTGGATATTTCTAACGATTTAAAAAAATTAGCGATCACAGAGAATATTTAAACTGGTCAATTAATCCGAGTTATATTACATTTAAGAAATCCTTGTAGCTCTAATTCAAAACCGACTACTTTGTTATCCTTCGTACTGGAACAGACACACAAAGAAGTCTTCAAGAAAGAGAAAACTATATCCAGCCTGGCATTATCATTAACCCAGAGCTCTCAACAGATCGGCGACTCGCGCCGCGAAAGAAACCACGCCGAGTAAATCCTCGGGATAAAAAAGGCGGGCAAAGCCGCGCCAGCGAATTAAAAGCCTCTCTCTCTCTTTCTCTCTCTCTCTCTCGAGGAGCAGGGAGAAAAAAGAGCGGAGGAAAAGCCTTGGGGGAGGAAACGATCTAGAAGGCACTCGGCGCTGGAAAATCTGATCGATTAAGCACGCGCTCTTACAAAAGGCCCGCGAGCGTTTAGCGTCGATCGACATGCGAGGCTCTGCGTACGCAGAGGGGGGGGGGGAGGGAGGAGGAGGGAGGGCACTTAAAGGGCCCGCGAGGCGCAGCGGCAGCTCGCGCGTGAGAGATTGCGGCGGCGGCGGCAGCGGCGGCGGCGCGTAGGTGAAAAAAAGAGCAGGAGGAGCCAGCCAGGCAATCCACTTAGCCGATTGGAGCGAAATTGAGCACGATAATCGCAAGCCGCTGCTGCTGCTGCTCGTTTTCTCCCTCCCCCCCTCTCTCTCTCCACGTAATATCTCCCTAACTAAGGAAACGCTCAAGATAGTTGCTGAGAGGGGGAGTGGACGAGGGAGAGAAGGGCTTTGGTCGCTTAAATCTGGAAGGGTGAAAAATCGTTACTTTACTACCCGAAAGTGAGACGATCAGCTGGGAAGAGTCTCGGAATTATACGAGAGGTTTCTTTCGCTGGGTCAAGAAATTCAAGTTTCGCGCAAGATGTATTCTGTTCAATAAGTGTAATTACTTCGGGAAAAGTTATACCAGTTTCCTACCTGTAAACGCTAAGGCAGATTTCTATCAGGGTTAATAGCAGCCTTTATTGTTTCAACGCTCGAGCTTACTGGTGAAAAAACGCCCGAGCGGATTCAAACGGTAAAATAATAGAAGAATTTTTCACATTAGCCGCATAATAGACTCTAAAGTGCGGCGGTTCAGCCCGTTAATGATCCCTCGAAATCCAATCTGGAGTCCGGGGGATCCATCTCCTTTTGTAAATCAATTTGCCTTGAAAGTTTGAAAGTTTCGCAGCGGAGGCCAGGAGGAGAGTATCATAAATAAAAGACGCAACCTCCGGGCGTTATTCCGAAGTAAGTGCCGCAATAATGCTCGATTCGTCCGGAAAACCGATTTACCTCGCTTCTCGGCTCCTCTATTTCTACCTGAACAACCGAGGAGAGGCTACCGAGAGAGAGAGAGAGAGAAAGAAGCCTTCGACGAGAGAGGCGAAGGTCCAATGCCCTTTCGCCTCGCTCTCTCTCTCTCTCTCGTCCCTCCGCGAGACGAAAGATAGTTCGAGGCTACCCAACTAGCGGCCAACATCCTCCTATCCTATTTCCTTTAAATCCGTATACGCTCGGAACGTTTTTTTTTCTTCCTTTCTTGTGTACGCACTCGAAGCTCCGGATTGTTTTGCTTGCTTTGGTCGCCGTTGAAAAATGGAAATTCGTTTTTCGAATAAAAGCAATTTTTCGTGCAGTTTTTTTTTCGTTTTGTAAGTGAAATGAGTAAATAATCTATATTTTATCTTTTATAATGTTCAAAGAGATTAAAGAAAATGTACTTGTGTAAATTAAACGAATAATTGCACAATTAATTCGAAAAAAATTTAAGCTCTCAAAAATCAGACATTTTTATCGTCTTCCCTCGCTTTATTTACTTTGTAATTTAAGAAACTTCAGATTAAGAACTTCTGTTTTTCATAATTTTACAAGAAACGAGTTTAAAAAGAGCAAAACAGGTTACTTCATCATAAACTGATTTTTTGCTAAAGGGCCTTTTTTTTCATCTTAACAACATCATGTTTGCCATTATTTTCCTCCGTTAAAAAATCAATTTCCTTCAATACACAAAAACGAGCAATGTATAATCTCCACGTAGTTGATTAACTCCTTACTTTCAATCAGGTTAATGACTGCCATAACATCATTTTTTTTCATCTATAATGAACCTTTTACAGAATTCATCCTGGCTCGATAATAAAAACCTTACTATAAACAGCTGCAAAAAAAGCGGCTTCAATAGATAATCGGCCACTCTGCGGAGAGTCTCCGTCCAGAAAACGCATCGCTATCGAAAAATCAGCGTGCAACCTGTTCCAGAGCCAATACGCAAAGTCACCGCGACGGCAATCTCTCTCTCTCTCTCTCTCTCTCTCTCTCCCCGAAATTCTCAATTTCTCGTGTGGCTACGGGGGGATCATTAAGGACGAATCGACGCGCTTTTTGCCCGAAATTATCCGTCCTCTCGATCGGGCCTCTCCCGGCTTCTTCATCTTTTCCCCCTCTGTAATTTCATCCGGCCAAGGGACGAAACGGCGACACGCACCGGCATATATATATATATATATATATACAGGCGCGCGCCTCGGATAAGATCGGCGATTCTCTGCTTTCTCTCCTGCTTCGGCCTTTTTCTCATTCTCTTTTCGGGCCGGGGAAGCTCTCCTCGGCTCCCTCTCTCTCTCTCTAGGTCGAATTAAGGCTCGCGGCGCGGCGCGTCGGAGGAAATTAAAGAAACGATCTCTCATGCGTGTTTCCGATGGCCCCTCTTGCGCGCTGTAATTTGCTGCCTTTTTATGGGCACCTGCAGCGCGCTGTTTTTCGGAATTTCGCGCGAGCAAATTGAATATACGAGAGAGACGGAGACCCCGAGCAGGTGGGCCTGCCCTTTTTTTTTTATTCGCTCGCCGTGTCTAGGTATTTTCATATTTAATGCCGCACGGTTCGCGGCAGGCTTCGGGGAAACGATTCTTCGAGAGACCGGCGGCCGGTTTTCAATTTTTTTCTACCCCGGGCATTGTATCGTTTTATGCCGGGGCGGCGAGCGTGTTATTTTAGCGAGACTATGCATGAATTCGGAATTTCTAGCGCTGCCTGTTGTAGCAGCTGAATTTCTTTCGTTTATTAGACGGGGAGACGCTGAAAATCTTTGCGCGAATACCGCCTTCGTGAATGATTTAAGCACAGATTATTTATGATTTTGTTTCCAAAATGAAAGGATCAATTAAGAGCACTTTCAAGTTTAAATCAAAGTTCAGGCGAAACGCAAGACGATTCCACGGAAGCCAATATATATAAAATCGAGAAGAAGCCGGCGGCGGATCCCTCCCAATTCAGCGGGGCATCAAACAATTTCAGGCCATATTAAAGTTTGGTCGACGGCGATCTCCGTGGACTCGTTAAACTGTTTTCACAAAGCGCCGAGTTCTCTCTCTCTCTCTCTCTCTCTCGCGCGCGTATATAAACCCTCCTTTGTGAATCGTCGCACGCGTCCGGACGCAAACAGGAGTCCTCGATGACACGGAGCCGGCGGACGTTATATTTCAGCGCGTTTTCCGGAGCGAAATTGAAGGGCCCCGGGGGCGTCACAATGACGACTCTCTCCGGCTAGTTGTCCGCGTTTATCGCTCCCGAGCCCCGTGAAATGTGCGCCTCTGCGAGAAAAGAGAGCGCGTAACTCACCTATTCTATTCTCTGCCTCTCTCTCTCTCCATTATGTTAAGGACTATGCGGGCGTTCCGATGAATTTACGAGGGACTAATTCCGCGGGAATATCCCCCTCATTACCGGGGGTTCGGGAAAAACAGAGTTCGGGAAAAACTCGGACTGGAAACTGTAATATCCCGGGCCGCGGCCCCGCTTTCGAAACTTTTACGGCCGGGAGAGCCGCCGAAATTAACGAGTCATCCATAATGGACGGGCCTAGTTTCGAGTGTGCTGATGTCTTAGTTGCTTTTTTTTCTTTCTGTACCGCCGCGCCGCCTGGCTTTTTTTTTCTGCCTCGCTGACCGATCGCTGACTGTAATTTCGTGAATGCTTAATGATAATGGCGCTATGACGCGGCTTGATCGTTCGGAAACGTTCACACGTTTGGGAGAATTTAAATTCGGGCCTAGATGACTCGTCCGAAAAAATCTGTTTGTGCCGGATGGAGAAAAAAAAAGCCTGGGCACATTAAAACGTCTGCCTTTTTCTCGTTAACCGGACGATAAAAGTATATAATTGCCAAATTTGTCTGATGTGTTGCTTTTGAAAAAACTCCGAGAGCAGCCTGTAATTACGATATTTTCTATTGTAATTCTTTAACCTTTTTACGACCAACTCCATTACATCGCTCTTTAACCGTAATCGTAAAAAAAAAAAATCCCAGCTAAAACTTTTTCCCGAAATAAAGCTGAAAAATAGGAAGATCGTGCCGAACAGGAAAAAAATTTTATTCTCGCGGGCCGTCCACGAGGCCGAACCGCAAGTAAGAGCGCCGAGGGGGAGTCGGCACTCCGTCGGCGACGAGCACAATGAGAGATATTAAGCTCCCGATATTTACGTCCTAAGTCAACAGAGCGCGGAATTCCGCTTTATTGGCGGCGCTGCGCTGCGGATATTCTCGATGCGTCACGAGCGGAGAGAGAGAGAGAGAGAGAGAGAGAGAGAGAGCCGCCGGGCAAAAGCGAGAGCTGTGTGTATACACCCCCACGAGTATTACACTCTTTTCCTTAATATCCCCTTCGCGGAGGAAACACCTCTTTCTTCCCGCTCCCGTGGAAATTGCACGCGAAAAATATATAGCCCGGAAGGGGGGAGGCGCCCGCCATTTGCTTCGAGAGCCTCTTTGTCGCGATTCGTGAGCAGATTGCGGAATTTTTGGCAGGGAGGTGTTCCGCGCCGTTCGCCCCCTTTTTTTACGCGCCAGAGTGGAAATTCGTGTTTTAAACGGGGAATTTGCGCGGATTTTTTTCCTCATTTTTCGGAGTAATAAAATTGAAATTGTGCGACTTTATGGACGCTAATTCTTTCGTTTTCTGCTTTCGATGTAAAGTATAATTATTACAAGCCATTAATTTAATTTGAATATTAAATTCGGGTTATGTAATTGTTTATCATTATTATAGTCTGTACAAATTTGAGTTTAATGCTATACACAACTATTTTATTCCCCAGCAAACAAAGCACCGCAGCTTACCGCGTAAAACCTCGGCTAATTTCCCTACGAAATTCTAGACCAAATTCCAAAAATCTCCAATAATTCGAACCTCCGAGAAAAAAAAGGCAGCCGGCTACAAGTGTACACCTCTCCTTATTATTTTCCGTGCCGGCGAAAAAAAAAAAAAAAAAAGCGGGCCTCTCCTCCTCTTTTTCTCCCCCCATCCATCTTGCTCTATCTCATTTATCTATCGGCGATCTGACGTGAATGCACCCCAGTGTTTTTAGGGCTCTCCGCGGGGTCGCCTCTCTTGCAGCCCCGCGGCGACGTTCGATCCCGCGTCAGCTGGTAAACCGCGCTTGCTTCTCTCTTTTTTTTTTTTTTTCTTTTTGTTCGGCCGCGCTGCTCGCTGCAGCTTTATTTTCGGCGAATATAATGCGACTCGCACCGCTTCATTGAGCGCGCTGATGTCATAATTGCGCGAGAGAGCCGCTCTCCGGCGGCCTTTGTGCGCTGCCGCGCTCGCGATTCTAATTGAAATTTATCGCTGCTTTTTTGTTCCTTCTAATGAGAGAATAAAGGGCTTTGATGTTTTGTCAATGAGAAAATTGCGAACGGCTCTCGTCGGCGATATCGTCGTTTATAGTTTTAGAAAACTGCTCCGGAACACGAGCGGATTTTCAATTCAATTTTAGAGCACTTTATGAATGTGAATAACTTATTCGAATTCGAAGAAATTTGTTTAATTAATCGATTATGCTAATTAATTGCTATATTTTAATGTTCTGCTAATTTAATATTCCGCGAATTAATAATGCGAATAGTTAAAATATAACGCGGTATATTAATAAAAATTTACTAATAACCTTTGCATGACACGGATTTTACCTTTTTAATTAATCTTGCAGAATACGCGAGTCAATTTTAATTATATGCATATTTTACATAATAACGATCAAATGAACTTACCCGCGTAAAGGAAGTTAGATCATAATTACACGAAAGCTTTACTCGAAGAGATTATGAATTTTATATAATGCAAAATTATAATTTAGAGCAGTCCTTGGTTCAAGCGGTCTAGACATCGGTTTTTTTATTTCGAGGTAAACACCGGACTTTGCTTCCGAAGACAAGACTGCTCGAGAGCGCGGGTTCGAATTTCCCCGTCGGTCTGAAATTTTTCGGTGACGAAAATGTATTTCGTTGACCACAATTACCCTACAGAAAAATACGTGTGACTATAGTTACTCTTGTCGCTAATACCAAAAAGGGGGATGCGGCATTAAATAATTAAATAAAACAAAATTATCTTTTAATTAAACCTTACAAAGAAATTAACGGTTAGTAAAATTAAATAAGCCGATTGAATTCGGATTCAGACAACAAAAAGCTTTCAAGCCACGATTTAATCGACTACAGCGCAAACCGGAAGATCGTAATTAATCAATTTGTAATACAAACAAATTCCCTCCGACGAGAGTCGTGGCGAAAAATCCGTAGCATAAACAAGACTCCGGGAGCTTATACGAGCTTGCATTGATATTCAATCTAATCTCGGCGCGAGACTACAACTCGGCGCGCCGCCTCAATAAAAAGTTATCGGATCTCATTCCCGAGGTAAGACGCAAAATAAAGATCCTGAGGAGCCGGATATTGGCAATTTTCGGGCGGAAGCGCGCTCGTCTAATCCTTCGGGAGTATATATAGGGGGGGGGGGGGGGGGGCGGGAAAAAAAAAA